>OMNM01037733.1:0-32601 GCA_900302745.1 Parablennius parvicornis | reverse complement strand
ATTGTTTGTGAGTAAGTGTGTGTGTGCGTACCCATGGGTGTTTGCGGTCTGTATGGCCCAGGGGAAGAAGCTGTCTGTCTGCTCGTGTGAGACTTTGTTGACCTGTAGCGTCTTCCAGAGGGCAGCAGGTGGAACACGGGGTGGGCAGGGTGTGAGGGGTCTCCTGTGATGACTCTGGTTCTCCTGAGGCAGCAGGATGTGGCCATGTTTTCCAGGCTGGGCCGAGGGCGGCCGATGATCTTTTGGGCAGTGTTGATGACCCTCTGCACCGCCTTCCTGTCCTCGGCTGCTGAGCCTGCGTAGCACACACCCAGACAGTACGTCAGCACGCTCTCCACAGGGGGGCGATAAAAGGCCAGCAGCAGCTTCGTGTCCAGGTGGTTCTTCCTGAGGACACGCAGGAAGTGTAGCCGCTGCTGAGCCTTGTTGATGTTGATGATATAAATAAATTTCAGCCGTCTTTGAGAGGCAACCTCCAAATAACAATAGAGACTCATCAGGGGAGCCATCGGGAGGATTCCTGACTCGGTGTCTTTCTAACTGTGTTGAAGCGAAGGTCTCCATAATATTGGGGAACCCCTTTGAGCATGTGACCTTAGGCTATTAACCTTTGGATAAGCCCCGCCCCCAATGCAAAGGAACCAATAGCATTCAATTACCAACTGCCTGGACTCAGACAAACATTCTCAGCATAACACATCTGTAGAGAGGCAGTAGAGCTGGCAACACTTTCACCTTTTGATCTGTAGCATTTAAGTCATTTCAGATACAAACATTTTTATTTTTGTCTATTTTTGTGTATTCATTGCAGTTTTGTTTTGTTTTACATTCTTCCTCTGATGTGAACACCTTTAAACGCTGATTTTTCATAAGAGCATAAATTATTGATTAGTAACAATAATTGTTTTCAAGTTTCATTTTTAGACCATATTTTGTTGGTTTCAGATTGTTTAGAAATGTTTACTGCTTGTCAGAGGGGCATCTTGGGGATTTTTGCCCTGGCACACTCTAGAATCGCCCCTCATTCTGCTTCCCATTGCGTATGTACCAGTTTCTAGAAACGAAAAGCAGTGACAGAGTGAGACCTCTGTCGTCTCTTCTCCTCTCTGCTGGGATCCATAGGCAGCGGCGGCGCTGTCCATTCGTATTTAACACATTTTTTTCGGTGCGCAGGCGCACGGAGCGCAATCGCGGGCTGCATGGCTGGCAATTAAAGTGCTCCATTAAGCTGATTGCATTCTCGTCTGTGCGTGTCACGTCCCCCCACGTCGACTGGATGCACTCTCATAGGACACAACTGCAAAACTGCAAAGTGTTTTGGAGTTTTTTTTCGCGGCTGAAACGCACGCAGATGCGCAAAAAGCGCACAGCTAGGGTCCAATCAGGAGCAAGTATCCGGGTTGACGAGAGTCCACGTTTCCAGCTGTGTTCATGCCACAACGCCTAACTTCTTTCAAATCTGCAATAAAAGAAAAACCTCAGAGGAAATAATTATCACAATTGAATGTTTGGAAATGATGGCACGCGTGTGAACAGCAGGAGAACAGATCAATAACACGTCACCGCTGATTGCGTCGAACTGATTATGTTGATGATGGTATTGATGAGATTTAATATGGTGTGTGAGTGTGTGTGTGTGTGTGTGTGTGTGTCCAGGAGGGGGGAAGTGGGATGAACAGATGATCACGTTGTTAATATGGCGGATCAGGTGCGTTCAAATGTCACTGTGAAACGTGCGCAGTGGATCTGCGTCTAGGCGCAGCTTTGCAGAATTACAGGCTCTAACCACATCCACACACTCTAAAATCCACATAATCAAGACCAACAGTAGGTGGTATATGTTGTTGTTGGTTTTTTTTAAAAGTCCTAAATCAGTGTGTTGAAGCGATGATGAGACGGGTTGCCAGATCTGCAGTAGCAGCGCATAATGTCGGAGGTTTGTCCTGCAGACGCGCAAAATCAAGCTGCAATCGTTGCAGTTGTGCTCACGGATCCTGAATGAAATAGGAAAGCGTTTGCTTTAAGAAAGAAATAATGTTTTTTGTTTTTTTTTTATCCATTTCTTTTGCATAAGAAATATCTCCTCATATCAAAGCCAGCCGGCTGCCTTTTCTGCCACACTGGTGCATTTTTGCGCTGATTATGTTAATGCGTGTCTCAGTCGCCTCTCTTCCCTGGTGGGAAACGTCTCACCAAATCAACCTCATTCTGAGTGCATCGACTGTTCCATCAGGGGTCGATGAGAAATACATGTTGCATATGCATTTAAGAAGTATTTTATTTTATTATTTTTTTGAGCTCCTCTGCACATGATACCCGGGAAACACTTTTCTTTAGTCGCTGAAAAGCCACAACTGTGGCAGGTAAAGAAATAACTCTAAATATATTTCACCTCATGTTAAAACTAACAGAGTGAGGTCGAAATGAATTTTTGGAACAGAAATAAATGACGCCCAGCAACGAGAAGGTCTCCATCAACAAGCCTTTCTATGTGAAGTTTGCATGTTCTCCCTGTGCATTTCTAAAGAGAATCAGGATTTAGGTTTGTTAATTTTACACCCGTCCGATTGCAGGAATGGATTTCAGCGTGGGTTTGTTCTGTGATGTTTGACTGAAGTTGATAGATTCGTCGTCCCGTGACAAAGGAGCCGTTTCTGGGATCCAACCTGCTGCAAGCAGCAACTGCTGGCATTGACAACTTGACATCTCCAGGTACACAACAGAGAGTCTGCAAGAGAAACAAGCAACAGGTCAGAAATGTGATCCATATTTTTCCACCAGCGTACCTGTAGCGTACCCTGATGTCTGACGTACGTAGGGATTAAAGGTGAACTCAGGTGAACCGAGCTTCAGGAGGCTTGTGAACGTGTCCTCAGTCCTCTGCAGGAGCATCTTCCTCTTCATGTGGCGACTCTGACCACTGACTTGACTCCGTAGCTGCATAATCAGAAATCCAGTAACAGTAAGTTTCCATGCCAGGAAAAGAGGACCTTTGTTTGTTTTTTTTCAGTCCGTGGAGTGAGTCAGCATGTTGCTCAACAGTTTGACCCTCCTCACAGTGGCGAGTGTTTCAGTGAAGCCTGTCCAATGTGATGGACGTTCGTATTGTTTGATAAATGTCTCATTCCCGTAACCAGAGATTAATTGAACATAAACTCTCGAGCTCTTTCATCCATTGAATGTCATCAGCTGTAGAATGGATTTGCTTTGTGAAGACAAAGCAGTCCAGCATTCAGGTGGAGGTTTGGATGAACTTTTCTTTTGTGTCGTAACTTTTTGAGGTGAGCGTTTGTGTGTTGGTCCAGCGGTGTGGCGTTTGTCATTCACCCTGGAAACATCCTAAAAGATTTCCCATCCTTCCAGTTTCCTCTTCGCAATCTCCCCCCTGCCCACAGCCGGGAGAACAAAACTACTTCACTACAAAGTCAAACGTCTGTGTGAAGCAGCAACACGTTGAATATTTCAGTTTGGTTGTTTTCTATTAAGTGTAGGCAAAGGAAAGTGGAGATTTTTTAAACATCTACATTTTCAGCAAAATGTAGTTATTCCGTGCAGCCACTGAATGAAAAACAAAACAAAACAAAGGCAACAACGTTACAAATATATGTACATGTTTTTAATTTATTTTGTACATAAACTCTTATGTCATCAGGGTGAGCAGAGATTCTGCAACATTTTCTCAAACACACTGCACAGCAGGGGACTTCGAGCCAAGATGATGACGATTGAGCCAGGAGGGTCTGTGACGGCACATTTCTGGCAATTCAAGCTACATTTTAAGCAAAAACAACAAAGAAAAGGTTTGTCAAGATCTCCAGCGTGTGACTTCACGTGACTTTATACACAATCCGAACAGAAAGTGAAGCTGTTGTCAATTCTGGGGCCGCATCCTGAGCAGTTACATTGTAGAGGCGTCTTTCACATTGTGTGTGTGAACAAAGAAGCTTTACCAACGTAAACTTAGTATAAATGATTAACTCACCTGCTGAACTTAGTTAGATGTCATCATTATCAAAGTAAATATAATCTGTTTCATCTTTTAGTCATTTAGACGGTTTGATAAAGAAAACCTTCCTGAAATGGTTATTTTTTTATAATAAGACACACAAGGTTGAAAGAAAGTTTGTTTTTTTGCCTGCATTTATTACAAATTGTCCCGAGTCTTTAAACTATGTATTCACATGCGATCAAGTCAAAAGGAAACTGAATGACCAGGAAACGGTGGAATGGTCGGCCGCCAGCTTGGCGCCAGGCTTCATCTCATCCTGGAGAACCGACGTGATGATCGACTCTAAACCGAGTCAACAAGCTGTGGAAGGGTCACAAAGAGCAGCAGCCTCAAGGCGACAAACTGTCACGTCAACAGGAAAACAGGAGCCCACAACAGATTGCGTCCTTAAATAAAGAGGCTAGCTGGTGAACTGAGAGGGAGGAGTCTCAGTTCTAGAGGTTTTAGTTCTAGAAAGCAGAGAAACGGACGGAGACACTTTCTGTTGGACCTCAACCGCTACTGTAGTCTGACAGGGTGTTTAACAATCCGCCTGGAACGACGCGGAATCACACAGATTACTGGACCTGTGGAGTGCAGACGTACAGATGCGCCTGCGCTGTTGGTTAACACGTGTTTCCTTTTGGTTTTACTTCACGTTCACCCAGTCTGCTCCGACGGAGAAGGAAGAAACAAAGAGACTCAACAATCGTATTTGAAAGCTGAACAGGGCGCCCGTGTGGAGAAGCCTTGTCGTTGGTATTCCTCCGACACACGGAGGAGCCCACATGGAGCCCTGAAATGGCTCCGTGTTCAATATCGCACCAGGAAAGACGAAGGCAGAGCCGCCACCAAAATATCAGTGTTGACGAGAAGCTTGTCCGGGGATAAAGGAGTGGAGGGTAAACAGAGCTGCGACTGGCAGGTTGCTCGGTGCACACTCTCAAAACGCTTCAACTGTGCACCCGTCTGACGGTCGCTACCGAGCTTCACAAAACTGAGCAACTTAACCCAAAAAAACACGGCAACTCAGAAGGGAAGCATCGGCGGTCATCACATGACGGAGCAGTAAATACACAGGATATATTTATATAGAGGACACGTTTATGTACAGATCAGAAAACAGCAACATGGGCGAAGAAGGACTTTTGCTTCGCTCACCTAAAGACTCAACATCTTTAAAAAAAAAACAACTCCCAATGTTGTAATAACCGGTAGTAAACAAGACCGTGGGAGTTGACCTGATGAAAGGATTCCCGCGTGTCCAAGACTTAAATCCTTTTCACTTTGTCTCTTTTCTGAAGTGAAGCCAGCAGACAGTAATTTCCTGTTTGTCAGAAGATATAACTTGAATAGAATTGTTCACAAATGGTTAGTTTTGACTAGTTTTCTTTTTAAATGCACTGAAACACATCATCTTGGTCCATGAAAAATGTTTAAAAATATAGTTTTTTAAAAACCTGATGGAGGATCAAAAACCTCTACGAAACAAAACCAAACCAAAAAGTCCATCTGCCTTCGTCTGAGACCGACGACCTCGCTCCTTCAACGCCCTCACAGGAGGTTGAAGCGAGAAGAAAGGCACGGCGTGGGAGGATTTCCCTCCAGTGATTCTCCAAACTCCTCCCTCCACCCGTGGAACTGCATCGCCCAGGAGAGCCGGCTCAGGTCCACGCAGGCCCCCTGACTGGAAACACACATCTCTGAACTTCTGCTGTGGGGACGCAGCGGCTCCTCCTCTCTGAAGACAAACGGTCAGAGAGCTTCAGCAGCACATCTCAGTTTGTACTGACGTGGTGATGACGAGGCGGCCAGGCCGGCGTGACCTTTGACATCACTGCAGCTGGACCCGGTACGCACAGATGAGAAGTTTGACCTGAAGGACAACAGAGGGAGAAAAAACATGTTGAAACTCAAACACAGTCGGGTTTTATATATTCTGACGTATTGTGTGGGACATGCACAGGATCTTTATCTACAGCGCACACACACACACACACGCACACGCACACGCACACACACACACTTCAGTTCAGGGGACAGAATTTCCTCTTTATCAGGCCAGAGCAGTGAAGTAGTGTCAAAATAACTTTTAAATATAAACTTTAAAGTTTTCTTTGTTGTAAATACCTCATGAAAATCGCTCTATTTCACAAAACCAAATAATTACAACCATGAATGTCAACAGTCTCAACATAAAGACAAATCTGAGGATGTATACTACACTGAAATGTTCCCAGAAAATCAGCTCTTATAGCTGTTGCATCGTGCATGTTTTTAAAAGTCACCCTGGCATCATGGCTTTGAGGCTAACGCTATCTTGATAGCATTGAGGTAGTGAACCTTCACGGCAGCATCGCCGATATCTCTGCTCAGGTCTCAGTGTGTCAGTCACGCTTTAGAAATGTTCCAGAAAATCAAGGTTTTCTTTGAAACTTTCAGGTTTGCTTGGTGGTTTGTCCGGACTGGAGCCTCTTGCAGGCTGGTTTTGGCTCACGGGCATCATGTTCGACGACACCCCTGTTAGACCTGAAGCTGCTTTTACAATTCAAATCTGTTGAGTAAACACATACTGTGTTTGTGAATTATCAACGAAGTGTGTTGGGGACGACCTGACATTCGGGAGCACAGTGAAGTGGAGGAAGTAACAGTGTTGCTGTCACCTTGGCTGCTGGTGCCTCCGCCAGACGAATAAACAGTCTGTTGATACCTGGGTTTGGGCTGAAGGAGTAGATGAAGTGACTGTCCTGAATGGATCAAGACAAAAGGACAGAAAGACAAACAGGCACTTATTACAAGTTCACACATTTTATCAGTGACAGCAGCAAAAAGTGTCTCAGTAATAAATTAAAAAACCTCTACTACGGAATCTAACAAATTGATTGAGTTCCCTCTGATTTGTTCGGAAGCACTAACCAAGAAAATAGGCAGCTGGAACTTGTCGTTGAGCACCACGGCGTGAACGCTGCAGGAGCCGCAGAGCCGGGCTGAGATCTCGTTCAGGAAGTTGGCGTGGAAGATGAAGAGGAGGATACCCGATCCTAACGGCACGAGGAAAGACGGGAGCAATACGGATGATGGAAACGAGCACACAGACTAATAGTGACTAATAGTGAAACAGTGAGTGTTTTTCTAATAACCAACGTTGATACGAAGGATAAAAGAATCAGTGTGACGTTAGCAGGTAACATGCAACACGATGCAACATGTGTTTTAATGAGGGCATTTCAACCAACAACCCCTCTAAGATGTTGGGACATTACAGCTGCTTTTCACGGCCGCCGACCATAAAGTCCGTCTTTACCTTCCGGCTGCTGCTGCGGCTTGAAGCCAAACTCTAAGGAGAAGTCGGGTCCCTCACACAGCCGGTGGCAGGCCATGGGGAAGATGGGATCCAGCAGCATGAGACGTGATTCAAAGTAAGCCCGGATGGTGTCCTCCGCTACGCTGGACAGGCTGGGGAAGGCAGGAGCAAATATAGAGAATGTATTCTAGGTACACGCACCAGATAAAATACATTGAAGGATTGCTTGAACGTTACAAGTTTTTTTTATTCGTGAAATCCAAGTGTGGATTGCAGAAGCGTGGCGAGCCCTCACATGTTGTTGTGGTCTTTGATGAGGTCGCAGACCATCAGGTTGTTGCTGAGCTTGGCAAAGTACATCGCAGTGTTCTTGTGTTTGGACAGGATGTTGCAGTCAGCTCCATTCTCCAGCAGGAGGCGCACAATGTCTGCGTTCCCTCTTTTGCAGGCCTGAACAGAAAACGTGTACTTGGTGACACAAACTGCACACGTTCCATCAACACTCAGCCTTCAGCCTGCAGACTGTGTACACCACTACAGCTACAGAAATCAATCAATCAATGACTTCAGAGTTCAGTTTGGATCAAACACAAACACGTTTCCAGAAAGAAATAATCCCCCCTTAACCCAACATATTTTTAACTTGTGGCTCATTGAAAAGCCTTCATGTAAAATACAAATAAATAAATAAATGTTCGTATAAGATAAATACTTTTAAAAACGGCCCCACATTAAAAGTTACAATTAAAACTAAATGAAGAATTATGGACCATAAGATTTTCTTCTGATAATTAAAGAAGAAATTAAGATGTTTTAGGGGCCCAGGATACAATTTTCTCTTTAATTTGTTATTGCATTTCATTAAAGGGTAAAATCTCATTCACACTCAATATATCACTGAGGGACAGAAGTCTTATCTTAAATAAAAATACGTGAAACAAAGAAAGAAATCAGAAAAAGTTGCAGATTCATGTGCTCCAGGCCACTTGGACAGTTTGTCATTTCATTAATGTTTTCACCTCTCACTCTCTCACTCACTCACACAGGACATGAAATCTAAAGGATTCTTTTGTCTTCATGAATACCTTCATCAAAGCCGTCTCTCCTCCCAGAGTCTGAGCGTTGACGTAGGAGCCGGCTTCCAGCAGGATCGCAACGGTTGTCAAGAAGTTCTGACAAAAATATGAATGACAAACGAGAAGAAATTGTGGTGAGCGACCAAAGTGCGTCAAAAACATGTTTGCATGTGTCGTTTGATCACCGTCTTCCTCCGCGAGCTTCACCTGCCGTCTCTGCGGGAGGTGAAGCTCGTCCCGGTCTGGTCCGGTGGGCGACTCACCTTCTCGGCAGCGTGCATCAGGGCCGTGGTGCCGTTCTTCTGGCGCCCGTTCACCCTCACTCCCTTCTTGATCAGCAGCCTGAGGATGTCGTCCTGCCCGCCTGCCGCCGCCAGCATGCTCAGGGACATTCCGCTGACATCCTGCGGGAAAACGGAGAATTAATAGTAACTGGATCACAGACAACAGTGGAAGAACTTGTTTGACACCTGCTGAGGTTTTTTTTAGCCATCAGTCTATAAAGTATTAGAATTGAAGGGTTAGGGTAAGCTAAGGGCTAGGCTAACCCTAACCACTAGCGGGTGCTGTGTTTTTGTAATATAACCACCCACTCAAGCTCACATAAGGGTAAATTGAAGCTTTTTAACCATTTATTTGTCATATTTCACCATTCAGCTCTTGGTGTCGTCGTTGTCAGAACAGCAAACGACAGACATTATGAATTCCACTACTGCAGAAGCATATGCTACAACTATCTATAGTCCACATGTGCAGTCCAAAGACTTTTATACAGTTTTTCATGTTTAGACAGAGATTGACAAGTGCTTTGAAAAGGCATCTTTTTGGAAGCAGTTTTCAAAAAGTAGATTTTCAGTGATTAACACTGCTGACGTGTCAACTCGGAGCCAAAACGATACAAAACTTTCTTGGACTTGAGGTAGAGTATAATCTTGGGTCTTACGGAACACATAACTATTTGAAGCATCGTGATGATGCCCAGTAATTTTGTACTTTCACAACAAAGCAAGGAAATGACAGCAAGTTGCATCTTCTCTGTGCACGTGAGTTTTGTGATGAAACTCCGGATTCCAATCCAACAATTGTTAGTTGAGTTCAGAAATGGATTTGAATCAATACTTGGCATAATTTGGGGATTATTTATTAAAACCATGGAGGCCTATCAAATTGTCCTGGCTGTATCGTAACTACCTATCCATGCTGGTTGATTCAAGCATTAATGCACCAAAGTACAACAACTGTAAAATTAAGTCATTTCAAGAGAAAACAAAAATCCAATTGCCGACTGCTGTATTGAAAAATGAATGACTTGCTTTGCTACTTGGTGTAATGGAATTAAAAAGACAAATAAACCTAAAGATTTTGTTTTCAACCACAACTTAGTACAATTCAAAGTCAAGAAGCATTTTATTGTACAAGCAGTTATAAAGTCGCTCCACAATACTTAATAGGAAGCATCGAAGGTAACAGAAGCACAGGATGAAGACAAACATGCAATATCTGCCTAAACAACAGCCACAAAATAAAACCTACTGAGCAGGAAAAATAAATGCTTTGCAACACTAAACAGCAATGGAAGTGCCTGAACAAGCCTGACTGATAAACAGCTCTGATTAGCATTTCTAAACACGACTGTATCTATAACTACAATATACATCGAAACAAAGTTATACCCCTTTTACAAAGAAGCAACGAGGCAGGAAAAGCCTGCTTGCTATAGGTGGCATCTCCTTTCTGCTCTGCAACGCTCTCCAGTCAGGTTTGGTGTGTGTGTGTGTGTGTGTGTGTGTGAGACACTAATGGCTTTGGTATGAAAGGTGAACCCTGACCTTACTAAACAGGTTCGCTTCAGTCGCAGCTGAAGACGAAGCAAAAGTAACTACCATCTAGAAAAAAAACAACCAAAACACAGCTTTTTTTGGACCTAATGTAACTAAAATGTTTATTTAATTGTTTATTAAAAATGGCCCTTTTAAACAAAACTGATCAAATCAAAAGGTCTTCTGTCACTCATGGACCTCACGGAATATTCGGAGAAAAAAAAATACTGCAAACAAATATTGAGTCCTTATCGGGTTTAACTGTTGTTCTTCTTTGAATTTGAATATTAATCAATATTAGCCACTAAAACAAAACATGCAATATCTTTATAAATATTCAAAAACTTTTTTAGTTTAGAGGAAAAATAAGGTTACCATTTCATCTATGGAAATACTGCAAACCAATCTGTTTACTGCGTGGTCAACGTTTCACCAAACTCTGATCCCAGTGCAGATTTCTGTAATCATTTCAGGCATAACATCACAGGATCTTTAAAAGAGAAAACTGTATTGCTGAGGTTCAGGATAAAGCTACAAAAAAGGTCATATGATCCTGGTCAATCGATATTAATGCCAAAAATATGTGAATAATAATGAATAATGTGAAGACTCAAAGTCATACAAATGGCCTGTATTTTTAAATTATATTAAGAGTATATAAAATATAATAAAATACTAAAATGTTCTACACAGTCACTGTGTAGTGATACAAAAATACAACCAAACCTTGAGACAGATCGTCAATACTGAAGGAGAAAAAAAACAAACAATTATTGAAAAAAAAAGGCCCCGTCATGTTTAGGGTTCTACACACAAATCCTATTTCTCTATTGGCAAGCAAGATATGGCATTAGTACTGTAGGCTATCTTCAAAAGAGGCTACTGGCTAAAGTAACAGTAGAGTACACTCATCATCGGGTTCATCATCTGGAAATGACGCAAAGCAACTTGCACCAATCAAGTTGTGGGTTTAACTGTGATTCGCTGGTCTGTGCTAGTGTTTCTTTCTCATCATCACAATACATACAAATGCTACTGAAACAGAACAGAGACAAAGGTGTAAAAGTAGGTTTCCTAAGAAAAAGTAAGTTAATGAGGATATCTTTTTCTCAAACAGGATAATGCCCAGTGCATGGAAGAGACAGATTTAAAAAAAAAAAAAATTAAGAAAATCAACCAGTTTCAGTATTTTATCCCCTCTGGGGTTTTTTTCTTTCTTTCTGGCAAACACCGTGGCTGCTTACCACATTCAATGACTGCTGAAAAGCAGAAAATGTAATCAAAAGAAGGCTCACATTTCTATTTCTGAGAAAAAAAAAAAAACTTCTGCTGAACCAACATATTCAATATGACCATTTTACTGATTATTATCCACATTTTCAGAGCCAAATCTATGATACAAAAACCCTTGATTGAACCTATGTAGTGTATATTCATGCAAGCAAATGGCCTGGTTGTGTTGACTTGACGGATCACTTTGGGTATTTCTTGAATGTGCATGTAAAGTTAGAACAGCAGCATTGTCTGTAAATGTAAGGATTCATGTGGAATATCATCATGGTTAACCGACAGCAACATCTTACACAAACGCTCACATCCATTGACGTTGAAGCCCGTACTCCTTGAGGTTGCAGTGATAGCCCTCATTCACTGAAATGTTTACAATCACTTCTGATTCAGTCAAAGTATTTACAAGGACAAATAGACAGGTCCGTCCCACTCAGAGCTCAGATTGGGAGTATCAGGTTCTGGCTCACTTTGTTTTGAAGCGACTACGAGCCCTCTTCTTTTCAGAGACTGAATTGAGTTATGAACAAAGTACTTGACTTCCCTCCATGTTCTGGTGTTCAGAGCAGGTTCAGCAGCTAAACATGCGTCACAATCTTTTTTTCCTGGTATTTTCACAAGCTTGCAGAAGTCTCCAAATTGACGCCTCACTGCTGCTTGTTCCTCCTCACTCCACAGCCTCTTAATTCTCTTTTGAAGCTTGGCATCTGGAGTATGCTGTGTTCCTGATGAAGACATGGCCGTACTGTCCTGTGGTGCTGGTGCTCCGTCAGACACACTGGAACCATGAATAGATGGCACCACCTGTGCTGTTGTTAGAACCTGAGGTGAGCTTGTGGGGTAAGCAGGTGCAACTGAAGTGTTAAGAGCAGCGAATGAAGAAACAATAGGCCTGCTGCTGTCGTCTAGTGATGAAAATGTGTGGGTCATTGATGCACTGGGGGCATTCAAACTTGTATATGTAGGAGCCATTGAGGTACTTGGAGCAGTCAGGGAGGTAAAAGAAGGTATCAATGGTGAAATGGCTGTGTCCTGTGACGCATACACAGAAGGCGTTGCCATAGTTGTAGTAACCTGTCTATACAAAGACGACATCGGCAACATTTTGTTGTCGTCTATAGTGTATGCTGGAGGCATTGGTGCATTTGTTGTGTTGTGTGGTGTAAAGGTAGGAACCACTTGGGTGTCGGTAGCGTTCAGTGGGGTGAAACTAGAAATCAGTGGTTGACTTGTGTGGATCATATTTGCACTTGTGGAACACAAAGACGCATAGGTCGGAGTCATTTCTTGTGTGAACAGTGACGAGTCTGTCAGCTCGGTATGCGTTGGCATCGTCATGCAGCATTCTGAGCTTTGCCTTAGATGATCTGGATGGACTGTAGTCATGTTGCACATAATTGTTGTGTCTTCCAAATCTGCTCTTGTAGTCTGGACTCCAGCCTTTGGACCCTTTTGAGTTAAAGCATATCTGTCCCTTTCCGACTTCTGTTGATTGTTCCTCCTGCGCATTGTCTGTAGTGTGTTGTGTACAAAATTTTTAACATCTGTCCAGGATCTTCCTTCAAGATCTGGCTCAGCGGCTATACAAGCATTGCACTCCTTTTTGCCAGGAACCTTCATCGATGTGATAAATTCACTCAAGCCACGCTTCACTGCAGTCTGCTCCTTCTCACTCCAAGGTCTTCTCTTTAAAGCAGGCCTCTGCACATTTCCTAAAATAACAGGAGTGTTGAGAATAGTTAAAAGACCTTCAACGAGGACAACAGTAGTTTCAACGTACCTTTTAACAATTTAAAGAGTTTAAAGTCTAACATACTAAACACCAGCAACATATCTGACAGGAGCAGAACACACTCACCATCCTTTGCATTGTTGAGTGGACTCCCCGTCCAACTCCGATCCATCTTCAGCAGTTGTTTGCTCACTTCCTCAAGCAAGGCTGGATGTTTTGAAAGCATGTAAGTCTCCTGGCTGCTCCTTCCAACCAGCTTGGCCACTTGATCCAATTCGCCTTCGTTGAGGCTCATTAACTGCCAGCAGCAGGCAATTTGCTCTCTTAATGAGGAGGACAGAAGTGCCTCTGGGTTTTTAACTCCACATTCCATTGCAGCTCTTCGGAAACAATCCAGTGCTCTGATGAAGGATGGACCTTCGGTTCGAGCAAACAGGTATGGGTTGGTTTTAGACACCCCTGCTTGCTCTCTCTTTTCAACAAGTATATCAATGGAGGAAACCATTCCTTTTGATAGCAGAACCAGCATGTTTCTTCCGTACTGGCCCTCCAACTCCAGCTTAGTGAAACTAGAACCAAGGTCCAACTCCAGCTTTGTGCTTTTCCTTACTTGATCTGCAGAGAGCAGAAAAGCTCCGCTGCTCTTCTTGTGGATGTAGGTTTTTAAGAGCAGTCTGCCAATGTTTCCTACCCTGCCTCTGTTGAAGAGACATACATCTGCTAGAGTGGCTTCGCTCAGCTTCTTCCATGTTGACAAACTTGGACTTTCCTTCAGCTCTCTCCTGGCATCATCTTGTTCCCCCATGATAAACATGTAGAGTTTTATAAGATCCTCTGTCACTGTTGATTTATCAACGTCGTCTTTGTTGACCTCTTGTTTTGGGGATGAAGAAAGCAATTTACGAGAAAAACATCCATTCCACTTTGTATCAAGAAGCTGTATAAACCTTTTCACTTGACTTTCTGTCTCACTGTCCTCCATCATCCGACTTTCTCCAAAAGCGATTTCTGCAGCTCGTTTCAGTGAATAGCCAATCTTTGAAACAAGAGAAATGGTTTTAAATGTGCTGGAACTGGGGTCGAATCCACTCAGTTTTTTGACCCCTTCAACAGCCAATCCAAATTTGGATGGGAGACAAATTTCGTGTAAGTACTTCACACTCCTGTCGATCTCATTCACTATGAGCACAAATCGACCAAGTTCCCGCATCTTTTGTGCAATGTAAACAAACTGAGACTTGTCGTGGTCATACTTAGCAGATAATGCATTTCCATATTTACAAATAAGTGGATCACTCCTGATGTGAGTCGAAATCTCATCCTGGTGCATGATTTGGATGATTTCCCGACAGGACTCAGTTAAGAACTCGGACATTGGGAGCGGCTGGGAAACGGTACTGTGGTTGTCGTTTTTCTGTGTCTTTTCAGTGCATTTTGGATCTCCCCTTTTGGTCTTACATGACTGCTCGTGTCTCCATAAATCAGTTTTGCGATAGAATGTAAAACAGTGTTGGCAGGGAAGGAAGTCACGGACAGGGATAGCAGGGGGTTTCATCTCGGTTCTGTTCACGTCTACATCGACACCTTTGACAACATGGCGTTTATGTTCATAATCTCCTTTATTGCGAATTTCGTCAAGCAAAGTCTGTCGGACTTTGGAACCTTTAGGAAAGTGTATCGCGTGTGCCACTTCTGTTTCGTCTGCATGTTTCTTTTCCAAATGTTTAGTAAGTTGGATGAAAGACATTTTGCAGTACAGACAGAAGTGTTTGATACACGAATCTTTCTTCTCGACATCCAATGAGAACTCTGGGGGTATTTGAAAGACTTTCCTGCAGGTTCTTTGACTTGCTCGTGTTGGATGTTTTTTCTCCAAAGATTTTTTATGATTCCGTAACAATCTTGTAACAACTTCTTTAGTGCCCGATCCAGAAGGAAGTTGATCTGTACTATCCAAGTTACCAGCCTCTGCATCCTCCGTTCCATCACTCGAGTCATTGGCTTCTTTGGCTGAAGTTTGTTCTGCTTCCATACCTTCTGCATGTCCAGTCAGGTCAGAAGTATTAATGTTTGAAATGAGGTTACTTGTCATATCCCCCTTTGGGTCATTAGATATTTTGCCTTCCACCGTTTCCTCCTGGACTTCACTGAGTTGACCTTTGTGCTTTATAGCCAAACCATAAGTTTCAGATTCAGTTATATCATTTAATACTTTTTCTAAACTTTCAAGTTCACTCTCTGTCACTTGCTCAGTGTTGGTACTGACGGGGTAACTTGGCATTTTGTCATTTTTCAGACCATCCAACTGAAAAAATATTTCTTTTTCTTTTCCCGTAAACTCTTCGTTTCTTGCACTGTCAAAGTTAGAGGTCAACTTAAGAGAACTGCTTGAGCTCCTCTCTTCAATCAAGCTCCTTTCTCCTTCAAATGACCTCTTCACACCAATAGTACATTCCTGGAAGAGAACAAGTAAATGTAAGACTCATTGCCAAATCAGATCTCATGTATTATTTGGTATTATTTTGAAAGGTGAGTGGGAGTGGGAGGGGCTTTTATAACCTAAACTTTGTTTCTAATTTAAGTCATCATTTGGTTTCAACATACTTAAGGTTTTTTTTTTCACATTTAAAATTGCAGATCAAACACATCAGCACCTTGGCAGAGCCCCTTCAAAATCCATTCAATCACTTCCTGGTATCATGAACCTTTGATACCTTTCAGAGGTCTTGTACAAAAACCACATGTGACCCATTCAAGAACAATTAATGGCTTTATTGGATAAAGCAACGTTTTGACATTGTGAATATTTAACCAAGTTTATGTAGTAATGGGGTGTTAGATGAAATGCTACAAGGAACAAACAGAATATGCTAACAATTGACTTACGCAACTGCATATGGCTCGTTGGTTGTGCATTCTAGTGTTGGTACACAAATTTGTATTGTAATATTGAATGATGCTACGTTATTTTAACGAGTCCAAGACAAATACACAAATTTAAAACAGGTAAAAATGCTACGATATCCAACTATCCCAATACAAACATAAACCTTTTTATGTAACCTGATTTATATTTCTTATATAAGAAATAAATGAGCCTGAATACATGAAAACTACTTCTGCAGGCTATTAAAATGATTCGCATTCTGAAAGCATACTGTATGTATGTACCTGCTTGATAGGACTTGTCCAAGTACTTGTGTTCAGTGCAGTCTTCTGTTGAATTGAGTGCTGCAAGAAAAGATGACACCACAGTCTCTCATGTGTACATGTAACAGGTATTGTGACAATAAACTAGTCATTAGGTTTAGTAGCTACAGTTGGACATTTAGACGTTATCCAAGATCTTTAAAACTGGACTGGTATACAGGTTGGCATGCATGAAGGGAACTAGCCAACAGGGATGCACCAACACCACTTTCTTGAAGTACGAGTACTGACCTTTAGCTACTTGCTGATAGAGTACCGATGCAAGTACTTATTAAATGACACAAAGCCTAATTTATACTCCATACACAATGTGCGAAAGCTATGCGCCGCTTCAAACCACCTCAGCACAGCGTCCGTATCGACGCTACATGCAAAACTCTGCTCACTCACTGGTAATTAAGTTGCTCGTGTACAAACCATATTTCGCCTCGTCAAGATATTTTGGCAGATCATAGTTTACAGCCTGTCATACGTTTGTCATCTATATACTAATACGGTAGCAGCCATTACATAATGTTCTTGGTGACGGGTTGTTCTCCGGGAAAAGGGAGGCACGGGGTGGTATGATCCACTGTTGGCTTTCTATTTGGGTGGAGAGCATCCTCGCGGGGGTCAGAAGTTTGTACGGAATATATTTTGGGTTAGAACAGTCAATATCCATTGTTCCATTGTCCAGTTGTCACATGATGTGACTCCACCAGGGGGCAGCATTTTCCCCAACATTGCTAGGGAGTCACATCATCACTAACACTGGAATGAGACTTTAAAATCGTTGTTTTATGACCAATTGACACTCATATCATGCATAGCGTGCATATCATGATACGGGTCGAGGTCCATTTTGCTGTTTTAATTGTGTAAATAGGAGAATTATTGATGATTTTGTGACAACAAAAGTATGGGAAATGGATCAAAATTTGAAATAACACCAAAAACTATGATTTTAGTTTCTTCCGCCCACCTATCCGGGAATATTTTCCAGGGCCTCAGCTAGTCCTCATAAATAGTAAAAAATCTCCGAATCGCAAATCTCTTGTGCGCCTGTGGGTGACTTTGCCAACACATGACGTCAAATAGTATTCCCCGATTGTATCAGGAAACTTTTCCTGAGAATGAGACTGGATAGGAAACTGGTATTGGTGCATCCCGATTAACCAAGTAGATTTGAGATTTTTATCCAAACCCCGAGGGAATTGAGATTTCATAGCATGATTATAATTGCAGGTGGCGCAAATAGTGATAATGTATGGGAGGAATATTGTAGCAAACTATTTGTCAATGTGTATAGGGGGTTGTCTGTCTGTATTTCAATCCGTCTGCCAAAGTCAGAATTATCAATGCGTCAACAAATTTTTCAATGCAAAGCTGAATCTGCAAAAGCCGTCTCGTAGTTTGTCTGTCTGTAATTAGGGATTTAAATGTGATAAAAATCTGCTCATCAGTATTAGGATTTGTCAAAACATACAAAGATATTCATAATTTAAAAGTCTGTTTTCAGCTTCAGATCCTAAAAATACAGACAACTCGCCAGTTACTAGTCAAGCAGTTTCACAATTGGTCGTTTTTATGTTTGTTTTACACATTACTTTTGCTACAGTTCTGCCGTGACAGGATTCTAAGTTGTAAATGGAGGGTTTTGCTGCCCTGAGCACAGGCTCACAGGTTCCTTCATTCTTGCTGCACACCGCTCAGCTGCCCCGTGCCTCAGTAGGTACAGGGTAGGTGGCGCTGTGCCTCAGAATTTTGGAGCACACGCCACATTGCGGGGCGGGGTGTAGATAAATTTAGCTGAGAGAAACAATCAGCGCATATCTTAAAATAAACTTTGTTTGATACACTGTAACAGTGACAGTATACGTCACTGTGTGTCATGAGTGATAAGAAGTGCGACCTCCACATTCGCAAATATTTACTCTCACCCTAATGCAGTGGTAGCAAACAGGTCTGTGGATAAACTTGTCCCTTGTTATTATAGCGGCCCACTGGATTTTCATTTCTGTTCTATTACCTGCAATTATAGCAATACTGTAGCCTCATAGCTGATCAAATCGATTTATTTTCCAAATGCTTTTATTTCAATGTAAGTTGCCATGAATGTATGCATACTGTGACTTTCTCTGTAACATCTCAGCGTTTGTGAAATGCCAGAATGAAGGAGCCTGCGAGCCTGCGCTCAGGGCAGTAAAACCCTGCTTATAAAATTTTGAATCCCGTCAAAGCAGAACTTCAGCAAAAGTCATGTGTAAAAAAACCGCTAATTGTGAAACTGCTGGACAGACACATTTTTTTACACATTGACAACTCTTACTTTGGACAGCCGGATTTAAATAAAGACCGACAACTGTCCATAAGTATTGACAAATAGTTTTGCTACAATAATGCCCCCATAGTATTCACTCTTCACAATCACAGGTAATATGCATCAGGATCCTAATGAGTACAAAATTGGTTTTGTAAAGACAAAATTAATTTTGCTCGACTGAAACAAAAGCCAGCTTTACAGTTGATATTGGAACAAATTAATACACACTGACAGAATTTACACTTTAAAAACATCAAAAATAGATATTTTTCTTCCAATATAAGAACATGTTGAATCATATTCTTACCTTTGTTTGTTGCCGATGCAAAGATCCTCTGTAGAGTAAAAATTTTCTTGAGTTGGTGGATTATTATGTCACTGAGCAGTAACGTCTGTGGATGGACATCTCAAAGACACCAAATTCTTGGTGCAAATGTTTTTTATTGGGGATTCATTTATTAGTGATGTTCTCCTTCATACATCTCTTACAGACGGGAGGAAGATCAAACAACCAATAATCTATAATCAGCTCCATCTTTTAGGCACTTTTGAGAAATTTTGACAGAAAAAAAATAAGAAAATCCAGTGATGGCACAAACTCAGTTTGAATTTGAAAACCTGCATTAGAATAGCAAACTTTTGGGTTTATTTGTTAATGACACTCGCTTTCAGTCCCACAAAGTGGCGAAATCATCGTTTCTGAACAGACTAAAAACATTGTGCAACCTTGTTCCTGTTTGTTAGTAGACGGACACGTGGTTTCAATCACGTAAGTCTTATATTCAACGACAGTGAGGGAAAAACTAATGTCTTTAGCAGCAGAAAGCAGGCAGGCAGAGCGAAGCAACCAAAAGTGGAGACAGTGGGGGCAGCAACAGAAAACTAGAGATGGAGAGCAAATTACAGCAACAAAGTGTAAAATACTGATTTTCTTTTTCTGTTCATGACATGCTACGCTACGGGACAAATCTCCCTTTTAATATTGACAGGTGTCGATTAAAAAACAGACAGTTTATCTGTGCATAGCATGAAGGAGCACATCAAAGTGCGGGAGCGGGTCAAGATGAACGATTAGTGGTTCACTGTGCCTCTGAGATCAACTCTCCAAGGGGGATGGAAACAAATAGTTCACGCAATCACATGTAAAATAGACTCATACAAGTCCGTACTGAAATTGAAATAATTCTCTGTGAAACTTTAAATTCTCTACAGGATAGAAATCGATTTCAGTTGTTAAAACTTAGGTGAAATTAAGCGCAAATCAAACTTGGAACGTTCTCTCAAAATCAACTCTTCACTGAATTGAACAGTTTGGATCAATGGTACAGTGAAGTGTGTGACCTTTGGTTTCTACACCTGTAGTGCAGGTAGAAGTCATACGGACACACTCAGCTTTTACATCAGGGTGGAACAGGACGAGCAGTCGGTGCTGCATTTATAGGTTGCACTTCCTGTTGACTTGACTCGTCTGCCAACTGTACATTTCAGCCCCATTTACACGACGACTCTCCAAGTCAAAACGCATTTCAGAAATGTTTCAGGTTTACATGGCAACATTTTGAAAACGATGGCATAAAAGTTCAACACGATGTAGCTGGCATGTTGGGCCACTAGTGGGTGCTGTTAGTTTTTGTAATGAAACCACACACACATGCAGCAGAGAACAATATGCAACAAACATCAACAATGGCGAGGACACCAACATTCAAATGGACAGACAATGAAGATGGATTGCTATTACGGGCGACTCAACTGTAAAACTACCGTGGTGCTCATTAGCAGGAGCAGCGTTTCCAAAATGTTGGATTCTAAGAGGCCCGGCGCACCACCGTCATGTAAACAGACACACAAAACCCAAGACATGTTTGCATTTTCACTTAGAAATGTGGTGTGAATATGGCCTGAGACGGAAATGCTGAAGAACATTTTCTAAAACTCTGAAGACACGTTTGCTTTTCCCCGGCGATCCGGAAACCAGGCGCAATAAAAACCTACTGAACTGACTGAGTTTCAGGAGAAGAAATCTGAATAATGAAGAAAACAAATTGAAAATCTAAATATTTCACTTTTCAAAACTCAAACAGCGTCAGGTTTCACGCCATCTAATTTTGTCACATTACATCATTTGGACTTTCCCATCCTCGTATTAAAGCCAAATCCCAGACTGTCAAAGACTGGAATAATTGTTTGGAAGGAATCTCTTTGTTTCTAAATGAAGAAGGAACACCGTAGTTTTCATGCTGGAACTTTTTTGTCCACAACCACATCAGACCATGTCTTATTTGTGAAATCATTGTAATTTTGTTTTTTGAAAAGCCATGTCATAATGCAAATGTCACAGCTGTGTGGTGTATCTTTTATACTCCGAGTATAAAAGACACATTTTTTTTAAAACTCCAGACTGCAATCACTCCCTCAAACACACTGGGGCCAACCAAGGTGCAAGCAGCTTTATAAAATGCACTTTTGTGCAGGAACAGAATGCTAATTCAGCCTATTTAAAATAAATCAGTTTAAGCGTTTTAAACTTTAGTGAAAGCAAGCCCAGTGATGGAGAGAAAAAAAAAATTGGGTAAACTGATTTGGGACAATGGCTGCAGGAGATAGAACTTACCTCTTGGTCCAGATTGTAGTCTTCTTTGGAATTGAGCGCCAACTTTACAGCCATGTAATCCCCACTTTTCACAGCGTCTCTTAACTCACCTGAGACAGACAAGTTTGAGTAGAATTTCAAATATTTATCATGGAGCTCATAAAACCTGTTCAAACAAACATTTGACAGAATTCAATATCTATAAAAGTAAAGTGTTTCAAACAACAACCCGGCATTATAAAACAAACCCAAATGTTAAAACCTGTTAAACTGTTGGAGAGCCAACCAGTGTGCAGGCGTGGGAAAATAAACATGCCAAAATACACATTGTTTTTTATTCAGTGGACATTTGTCTAGAAGGAACCTGCTGTCAGTCAGTGGAGGAGTTGAGAGGAAATCTCGCCTCACCGCGAGAAGGCCGCAGTTCTATTTGGACGTCGGAGCCGTTCTGTATAGTGTTTCTATGTGTTCATGGATCACCGTCTAAAGACATGTGCAACAGCTGGTGAGAATAATTGATCATAAGAGTGTGTGTGTGATGACTTTATCACTGACGAATTTTCTGCCTATTGCAAGCTGGAATTCAATTCCATTTCATTTGTATAGCGCCTAATACAACGGTCATTTCAACACACATTTAGAAAAACCAACAATTCCACATGAGTGACGGTGGAACTGAAAAACTTCCTTTAACAGGAAGAAATCTGCAGAACCAGAATCAGAGGAGGCTTTTTGCTTTGCGTGGATGGAGTGGGTTGAGACGATGGACTGATGATAAATATTCCTGGAGTTGTAGTGAAGTTGTAGTGAAAACACTCACTTGGTGATAATGGTGGACCCGACAAGATCTCATCCTCGCCGTTCAAATGCTTCTGGAAGTCATCCAGAGTCATCCAGTCCAGGTTGAGGTCCATTCCGAGACTCAAAGTGGTTTGTCCTTTGTCTGTACAACACACAGTAAGTACAATGTAAATCATGAAGTGGCGAGGGCCACCGTGTGCTCACCAAAGAAGAAACCTACCAGATTTATCGGCGCTCTCTGGTGGATCCTGGACGTCATCGCATGCAATGAAGAGTCGAGGTTCGCTGTCTTCCCTGCGCTTCTTCCTGTCGTCAGCTGAGGATCTTCGTTCCCAGCTGGGACGCTGAGCTTCCTCTGGCTTCTCCTTCCGCTCCCGGGAATCGTCACCGGGCTTGGTCTTTCCCGAGGACTCCTCCCTCTCGTCACTGTCCAGGCTGAAGCCGTGGCCCTGGCCGGCTTTAGAGACTAAACAGAAAATGAACAAGATGCATCAGGGACACATTCACAAGGGACCCAAACCCTCCTCAGTGTGGGTGAAGATCTCGTCACAAAGTAAAAAAAAAAAAAGAAAAAAGAAAACATTAAAAAAGAATTTCACAAATCAGACCTCTCAAGCAGAGAGCTAACTTTTGACATCTGAAACTGCACGACCGATCCCTGTGCTATTGACTGTAACCACAATAAAGCACAGAGGTTTATCACATGGGGAGCGCTTGGCTGCTGCCTTTGCTTGAAACTTTTGTGTTGACCAGTGGTTCTATAACCACGACGGGGACACTTCTCACTCAGGTGATTGTAATGACTCCTCAAGAACGTGAAGATAAAGCATTCCAACATGACAATGGCCCAGGCCCCGTTCACACCAGGTCCGGACTGATTTAATCAGCTGATTATGGCCATTAGAGAACATTGCCATTGGCCAAATGAGAGCAATGTTCACACTTCTTTTTCACCAATAAAATGCAGCGAACGTGGTGGTTTTCTGATGTCTCGTATGTTAGGTATCCAGTAGGACGCTCCCACTCCTTTCATGTCTTGCTCCAGTTGCCCAGCAGCAGAGCGAGGTAGTGAAGAATGAAAAGCAGACGGCGCATTTACTGACTGGAGTGGTTTACCTCAGTGGTAAGTTTGTTACATAAGCAACATTTCGGTAAGTTTTCCATTTCCCATGACGTGTCTTGTTGTTAGCGTTTGTTTTCATGGTGTCTGCCACATTGACCAGACGTCACCATCTTTGATGAGACGCATCGACGCACCTGTAATCAACGTAATGATGTGCCACTCCAGCACCAAAGAATTTAATCTGTCGATTTATCAGTTATTGGAATTTTTTCTTTCCTTAATATCAGAATCAGCCCCCCCAAAAAATCCATATTGTTCAGGTCCACAATAACATTTTCAAGTGGGGGAGACAGCTTGTCAGGTTTAGCTGAGTATTGAGGAGAAGAACCGCTCTGCGCACAAAGGTTCTCCTGGAACTTGGTAGTTTTATAGAAACAGGGTCTCAAAGTCTTTTTCCACTTAACGGTGTTGAAAGTAACAACTTCAGGAAGTTAACGGAATCGTCTGTCTTCTAAATGCACATCTAGGATCAAACTGTGGCCATTTTTATTTGATATGATCGATCTTCATATCAAAATTTAACACGGTAAAGATTTATTCTATTGCTTGGTTTGATTTTCCAGTTCCAGCAACTACATAAAGAAATCTTTCAAAACCCCACAGGACAAGGGAAAAACGTTTGATTTCTGGGTGTTTTCAATTCAAAAACAAGCACATTGTTTGTTTGTGTTTTGCATACCGTCTGATTGTTTGGCCTTCTCCGTCTTCTCGGACTCTGCTTTCTGACCTGGAGACTCTTTGGACAGTTTGGGAATCTTCTCAAGCTTTCCTGACTTATGTTGCAAAAGACGATAAAACAAGATGGAAAAAACAAACAAACATGAATTATTGACATCTAGACAGCCATGATCAGGGTGGTACAACATAAACCAAGGTGTTTACCTTTGAGGGTTTGCTGCTGCTTTTCTCAGAGGCAGACGGATGACCTGCTGGCCTGCGGGGGGTTCGATCCTTCGCCTCACAATTCAAGAGAAACTTTTCAAACAGGTTCGTCGAGCTTGAAGTGTCTTTGGGACCCGGTGGCTCCTCTTTAGTCATTTCGTCCTCCTTCACCTTGGTGGCGCTACCGGCTGTCACAGGGGATGAGGATGAGGCCGAGGATGTGGAGGAACATACGGCTTTGAGAGACGCCGCCGTGCCCTCCTGGCCTTTGCCCTCCTGGCCTTTGCCCTCCTGGCCTTTGCCCTCCTGGCCTTTGCCCTCCTGGCCTTTGCCCTCCTGGCCTTTGCCCTCCTGGCCTTTGCCCTCCTGGCCTTTGCCCTCCTGCCCTTTGCCCTTTGCCTTCTTAAGCAGGGTGGAACTGTCACTGGAGTCCGACTGTGCAACGTCCTCTTTGCTCTTCGGGGCAGAGCTCTTCTGTTTAGGGAGGCTGCTTTCTTTCGGGGTCACGTCTTGCTTTTTACCGATTCTTTTGTCTTGAATTAAGTCTTTAATACCTTGCAGCTTTACTTCCCACTTGCCTTTGTTTTGTTTGGCCTTGTCTTCCAAACCTCCTTTTTCCACTAACTTAGTTGCACTGTCGGCTGCAGGAGTATCGTCCATGTGGGACTCCGACGGTCCTTCACTCAGATCGTCTTCAAGCGGAGCAGCGACCTCGTCTTCCGAGGTTTCGAGCTTTCGTTCCTTCTTTCCTTTCTTTTTCTTCCCCTCTCCCTTCTCTTTCTTATGCTTCAATCCCTCTTTTCCCTTCTCCTTCTTGTGTTTTTTGGAAGGAACAAGCTCATCGTCCTCCTCTTCGGACTCCACCACACGCTTTTTGGGGTCAGTGCTTCTCTCCTTGGGAGGAGATGGCGGAGTTGGAACTTTCTCTTCTTCCTCGTCCTCCTCGTCGGTCTCTGGAGCAGGTAGAGGTTTAACCTCCTCCTTTAGCTTGTCTTTCTTCTTCTTTTTCTTCTTTTTCTCCTTCAAAAGTGGTTCTTCTTCTTCCTCTTCTTCCTGGGTCTTCTTCTTTTTCTTTTTCTTGATGGGCGCGTCAGTCGGTCGATCTTTGTCACTGTCACTCTCCGAGTCAGCATCAAAAACATCGCTTTTGGACGGCAGCACTTTCTGGTAACAGAACAGAGAAAAACAACTTAATGTGCCTTTTAATGAGCTCAAAGTGTTTGCCTGCAGCTTCTATTAGCTACATCAAAACAAACGTACCCACACTCAATTTGGTGGCAAAATTGCAGAGATCTGCTTTATAAACAACTCAGTAAAAAGATACAAATGACACTTTAGCAACTTTGAAAAGGCACATATGCATCAGGAAAACCATAAATAGATAATAGATACTGAATGAACACAATGTTGTGTTTGTATTTTCTAAAAGCTAAATAATCCATTATACGAGCTTATTTTAACAATAACCTAAAAACCTTGACTGACTCAATTTCTATCTTAGTTTCCTTTTAAACACTGACAAGTTATGAGTTTCCATTTCACTCTTATGGTTGAAATATTATCCTGAAGATTTGCTAATTTGTGTGACAAACCAAAAATACAAATTTCTGAGGAGAAGAAGCCACAATGCTGAATTAACGCTGTACTACAAACTCTGCATTTACACCTTTACTACTGTTTAGAGCAGGTATGTCAAAGACATTTTAGTCCTGGAGCAACAAACAGCCTAATGTTATCCTGATTGGGCCGGACCAGTAAAACAGTGCCAGTATAATCCTTCAATTTAAACGGTTAAGCTTTTCTTTGTTGTGGCAGAGTATATGTGATGATAATGTAAATATTTTCACAAAAAACTACTATAATAGAAATGGTTTTGGCCCACGGGCCTTATGTAGGACACCGCTGGCATAGAGTCTAGTTTGCTGTTGGAGAACCAGACTTACCACAACCTTCTTGGCTTCTGCTTCTTTCTTGGCCTTGGCTTCAGACACTGCCTTCTTGAAGGCCAAAAGGACTTCCCGACAATCCTCCAAATGGGCCTCTGGCTCCCAGGTGTCGTCGTCAGAGCAGTAATTCTTCCAGCGTACTCTGTAGAGCACTTCACCCTAAAAACCCAGAGAGAGAAAGAGCATATTAAGCCAAGACATCATCTGTGTGTGGACCTGAACCGTGGCTGGCAGCTGTCACAATGTAACTCATGTCTATTTCAAAGCTTGTTGGTAACCAAGCATTACGATAACGCCGTCATTAGATAATATCAAACAGAAGCATAAAGGAGGTGTTACACCTGGAAAATGGTCAAAACTGCATTGAAGTTCAAGAAAACAAGTATTTAATAACGACTGCAAGCATCAATAGGTAAAAAAGGGAAAAACTGAATAAATGGATGATTTACAACGAATGGGAAAAGTATTCATATTTTCTTTAAGAGGAGAACCTCACACCAAGAATGGCTTGATTTTACACATCTATCAAGGACACAAAAAATATCTGAATCAATACTGAGCAAACAGGCATGAACAAAGCCAGGCTGAAAACGTGTATTTTATCAGAAATGAACACAGGACGCTCAAACTGATGGTGAAAGCAGTTGGAACTATACTTGAATAAGGCCTCGTTTACACGAAAACGAATACGAGTGTATCCGCAAAACTTTCTTCACTTTTGTGGGGTCCGTTTACACGACACCAGTGTGCAGATCCACTGTATCCGCAAAGTTTTTATACCCTCTCCCAGGATGGAAAGATTCTTTCACGGCCGCGATTCCCCCCGGAAGAGACGCCAGGAGACTCTGGAGCGCCGTTACTGTGCATGTGCAACTCTCCTCCACCCCTAAAAATAGTTCATGCACCTGTAAACGAACATGGCTGACCCGTAGTGGTATGACTCGCAGTCTGTATTCTAATTTTTTTGTCCATATCGGTAGTTTCATAGTTGAGAGTCATCCCTGTTATAACATCGGATTAATAATCAGTCCATATGAATGTCGGGTTCTCTATATTTTGTTCATGTTTATAGCGTGTTGTTTTCTACACACACGTCAGAGTGGATTCATTACAAAAACAAGCAACAGCGCCCTCCCATGGCCTGGCATACTAACTGCATCATTGTCAGTGTGTCCACTGCTACAGTGTAAAGCACCCATCTTTATTTTAAGGGATTAGGTGTTGTCACGTGAAACGTTCTCGTGTAAACAGGGCCTAAATGTGGTGTTTAGAAATGATTTATTTGTGTGTGGAAAGTTTGGTTTACGTAACCCAGGGCCAAGACAATTGTGCTGAACTAAATGTCGTCTATTCTTGTATTCAAGGTCAACAATGCAGGGAGACGAGAGCACACAGAAAAATGAACAAAGCCCCATCTTATTACAGTCAAAAATGGGATGAAAACAAGATGAAAACCCATCACTTTAAAAGAATAAGACATATTTATTCCATCACATGAGCCACTGAACTATGAGCTACTTGACCTGTCACCTCTGTCTCCCCATGATCAGCATCACTGCATCAACATACAGCTTGATGTTTAAATAGCTACATTCTCCTGTACTGTGGCCAAAAGGACAGACTTGGTGCCCCATCCATTGTCTCCCCAAACTATTTCTAGAGGGAATACTTTATGATATTTTTGGAAAGCAAATAGGTTCTCATGTTTAACTTAATTGTCAGACAGAAACTTAAAGTGAAAACCAACTGCGACAGAGAGGGATACTGAACAGGAGAAAAGCCCCTTTAGACAACAACGTGAAAATGCATCATTTTTGTTTCAGGACAGTTTCACTTTTACACAGCAGTTTTGAAAACAATGACAATTCACACATAAACTGACTAAATTCTGAAATTGATAGTATGTTGGGCCACTAGTGGCTGATATTGTTTGTTTTTTTTTAAACCACAGGTGTGCAGAGAACAATATGCTAGGAATATTAACAATGGGTGTGCACAGACATTTGTATGGACAGACAATCAAGATGGATTGCTCTCACAGGTGACTCCACTGTAGAACTACCAAGTCCCAGGAGAATATCTACTGGAAGTCATGGCACTCTGGAGGCAAACATTGTGGTTATTGTCCATGACACATGGGCAGGAGTAACGTTTCAGTAAGGTTCCGTTGACACCGTCAGAGCATTGAGAAAAACTTGCATTTTCAGAGGTTTGGAGCCCTGTTGTCGTGTAAGCGGACACCCAAAATGCAACGGAAGTTTTCCATTTTCACTTGAAAACATTGCCATATAAATTCAGCAAATGAATATCTGTCCCTCTTTGTCTTCATTCTCAAAATCTACAAAACAATCTGAAATCCTCTCCGCAACAGTACTGTTCAAGTTAATGTTGGCAAAAGCCCGATTCTACTCAGGATGCATTATTCCTACAGCCTTCAGCATGCAGGCGACAAACCCATGCAATGGTACTTGAGAGTGACTGAGTGACTCTTAATAAAACAGCCATCCTCAGTAAATTAACTAGAACCAGGTGTTACTTCTATTCTAACAGTTTGCAATTTTTCACTTGAAATGTTGAAGTGTCAACTGGGCTTAATTGCAACAAAATAAAATAAAAAAAAAGACATTTCATTTCGCCATATATGCACCTATGAAACTGGCACAATATCTAAATTGCATTTGCACTTCAGTGAACTTATACATATAAAACATTTGGATTTGTAGAGTATGAAGTATCCAGATCCCCGGAGATCCCCAGGAAGCTTTAAGTGTCTGTGTGAGATGTAAACAAGGTGAAGTAGCTTTTGGTAATTACACTACTCACATGTGGAAAAACAAACTCCCTGCAGGGACAATCAGACCTCAAAGCATTATCTGCTCAGACTATCCACTAAATAGATTTTACTTGTTTTGCTTTAATATCTCTATAAAGCTTGCAACCGCCGTATTATGCCTTCCTTGATGGCTTCGTTGTAACGTGTATTTCCTGTGAAATGTCTTGTGTCTGTATAATAGAATCTGCCTTGCAGTTGTTTATTGACCGTTGTGCTCTTATTTCAGCGGTCTGGTCAGATCGACTTGGGCTCCATGTGGCCCCTGACAAAAGGTGCATTTATTAATCTGGCAATGTCTCTGATCCAAAAGCGATCCGTGTGGCCGTCCTTGGCCTCAGCAGGGGGAGAGGCGAGCGGGCATCGAGGGAGAGAAGTTGTGCAGGAAGAACAATGCAACAACAACGGCACGCAAGAAGAGAGTGACAGAGGGGCGACTGGAAACAATAAAATGCACCGACGACGGACTTGTGTCCGCCGCTAGAGATGCGCGTCGCGTCGATAAGAGTGTAGAGAAAGAAATGCCAGCCATGTTTGCCCAGCTAGCTGACTGGCTAGGCGGCTAGTAGCCGTTAGCAGCGTTACCTCCTCCACTCTCATGTCTATGATCCGCTCCACCTCGTACACGTCCTCCTCCTCGTCCTGCTCGCTCTCCGCGGGCTCCACTTTGTTCACTTCAGCCGCCATGGCTCAGCTCGGTGCGGTACGTTCGCGAATAATGAATAAACTTGTTTTTTTCGCAGTCGTGGGGAGGGAAAAAGGCTGCCGTAACCCGGTGGTAGTGATTACTCTTCTGCTCTGCTGCGGTTCGGAGGGTTGTACCGACTACAGAGCACCTCGCCGCGATGCATTCAGGGACAGCGAGTTACTGTGGGACATTTCCGAGATCAACGAGTTCGCGTCAGAAATTGCATAATGTACCGTAATAACAATGCCAATCCAACGAATACTTAGAAATAGTAGAACTGATAAATAAATATGATCGTAGGTTTGTGTCGGAAGAGTTTGAGTGCAGAGATATGATCTACTTCAACATCCATGCTCTAGTTTGATGCTTACGGTACTGTATCCCGATGCTACACTCTTAAGCCCAAATTCCGATATTTTGAACGCATCACGGTCCACCGCAAGGCAATTACACGCTCCTCTCAGCCTGTGATTGGTTTACATTTTGCGTATTTCCGACCAATCAGCTGTCTGTATTCACACACCTGACCAATCCATTGGATGATATAATTCCACTTTCTTCACACTTCAAAGAAACCCATAGACACCAGCCAGCCATTACTTTAATCACCAACACCCCTATTAATGTAAGTATCATAAATTAAATTCACAATTAAGCAAAATGAAAGTTTGAAACGTGAAAAGACATAAACAAGAAATAAATTACACGTGCACACCAGACTAAAGTAAAGAAAATAAACAAACAGCCAGTATCAGTGAGATCTCAAAATATATATCAGAATTGCAGCACTCTGTGTTGGGGGGTGGAGTGACAACACAGACAACAGAGACAATGTTGCATATAGTAAGATATAATATACTGTAACTGACTGCTTAAACTGTCTCATTTAGTAGTATACAGACTAATGTTTGGTCTCATTTCCTTACAAAAAGCCCTGTTTTTCAAATGTCTAATTTGTGCAAAAAAAAAAAAATGCCGAGAGAAACATTTGAAAATCAGAATTAATATAAATGTGAAAATAATATATTTGTTGAGGTTGACAGAGGGAAGAGGAAAAAGGAGGAAAAAGAAGAAGAAGAGAGAGGACTTGATCAACTTGAACCCAATTTCTTACTTAAATTTCAACAATTTAGGCAAAACTGTGGATTTCCTGCTGCTGGGAGGGGAAGATGCCGCTGCACGTGACGTGGTTACAGCTGGTCCCGTGACTATTCTGACTTAATTTTTAAGTAGCTGCTGATTTTTGAGCTACATTTTTGAACATTTTTGATTTTTGAACTTTTGAGATACAACTAACTGTGTCTTAGACATACGAGTAGCCTGAGGTAAATTTATTATTATTTACAAAAAAAGCACCGGGATAAACCACTCAGGTAACTGACGCTGAAAGTCTAGACCTGCTCTGGACCAGGTCAGCTCTCGAGGAGAGGTCAAAGCTCCGCCCACTGACCAATCAGATCACTGGAAAAATGTCCTGCCTATTTCTTAAATGATCGTGATTGGTGAGCAGTGAACCTGAGGTTTTAAAGTGAGGGGTGTATTTAAAGTATTTGAGTGAAACCATGAGGGGTTAAATTGTGTTGTTCCGATATAACTGTTTGTTTTTGCTGATGAGCAAAAGAGAACCTGCTAACTTCCTAAAATACACTTATTATTTCTGCCTGATTTAAAATCAATTAAAAAGTAGGCAATATTTTACTGATGAGAGAAAATAAAAACAATGATAAAGCCTGTAAACTGCCTGAAAGCTTTTATTTAGTGTGATTCATGACATATATGTGTATATGTTTTAAAAAAAAATACATTCATTAACAAAATGGCGGGTTTACCTATGCAAAATTAATAAACATATATAGGTGAGCAGAAATGGTGATGAAAATGGTCAGAAATGTTAATTTATGCACAAATTCACTTCTGTCACAATTCATATATGAGACCTATTGTGATTTAGGTCGTGATCGTTTGTCATTTAAAAAAAAAAAAAAAAAAAAAAAAACCAGGTAACAAGAAAAAAGTTTGGGAAACACCTGGTTCAGAATGTAAAATTCTTTCACTTTCAGAATGAGTCTGAATTGAAATATGTAAAGCATTTTATTCCCAGTGAGCAGCAGCTGCAGGAGGCGTTAGTGTGACAGAGCAGGAGGATTCAGTCAAACTTTTGGTGCCGTTTCTTGGAGTTTAGCAAAGTTTTACAGCTACATTCTGTGTAAATGAATCAGAATCTTGTAAATAATGGTTTGTTTGTTTTTTTCTGAAGTGATTTTATCGTTTTGGGTTTTTTTTGCAATTTTTGTGTGTTTTTGATTGAGTTCTTCACTGTGTTTTTGTAGTTTTTGCAATTATGATTTTTGGACATTTCCTTCTTGGTGGTTTTGTGAATGTAATAGGAAATGTGAAGGAAGAGCACACGAGAGAAGAGAGTCTCCAGGAGAGTTGTTGAGGAAGATGAAGGTGTTGTGTTTGTTGTGTTTGTGAGGTTTTAAAGTGAGGGGTGTGTATAAAGGCTTGTGGTCTCCTGGTGGGGTTGAAATGTTTATTTAAAGTATTTGAGTGAGACCATGAGGGGTTAAATTGTGTTGTTTCAAGTTGTTGAGCAGGATGATTGTGGTCAGGTGAATCCAATCCAACTTTATTTGTATGGCACATTTAAAAACAACAGCCGAGGTTGACCAAAGTCCTTTACAGTTTTAAAAAAATTGAAAACAAACAATGAAAAATAAAAACAGGTCAACAGTGACTAAAAAGAAAATTACAGTTAACAGTGGCTTCAAAACAGGGTAAAAACAATGTCACAGTGTCACGGTGCTCAATTGCTATTAAAAGCCAGTGAATGTGCGTCTTAAGTGGACACTGGAAGGACTCAAGAGTCTGAGTGTCCTGATGGAAAGAGCAGCTGATTCCACAGACGGGGTGCAGCCACGGAGAAGCTCACCTCTAGTTTTCAGTCTCCACGGTGGAACATCAAGGACCATCTGGTTTGCTGACCTCAGTGAAAAAGCAGGAGTGCGTAAATGTGTAA
>OMNM01037732.1:0-67003 GCA_900302745.1 Parablennius parvicornis | reverse complement strand
CCAGAGAACAGCCCCGCAACTGTCAGGCTCTTCCCGGGCTCGGCACTGACGTCCTGGGGGAGAGCCTCCACCCTGGGCGGAGCACCTGTGGACACAGACGAGACGGAGACGGTCAGAATCACATGCACGCCATGCAGCAACCAGCTCCCACCAAACCTCCACCCGAGCAGGTTTTACCTGCTCACCTGGAGCCACCGTGACTCCGTCAGGTATCAGCTGGAGAACTCACCTGGTCTGCTGTGGCTGACGGCGCTCAGCGAGGACGAAGACGAAGACGAAGACGCCTCCACATGCGAACATGCAGACATGATCTCCACCGACTGGCTGCTGGAGCTCATGGAGACCAGGGCCTGTTTCAGCATGCTCTCAGCAGAGTGGGCGGAGTCACCGATGATACTGGCCTGTTTCAGCATGCTCTCAGCAGAGTGGGCGGAGCCACCGATGATACCGGCCTTTGTCTGCATGCTCTCAGAAAAGTGGGCGGAGCCACTGATGATACCGGTCTGCACTGACAGGGTCTGCATGCTCTCCACTGAGAAGACAGTGGCAGCAGAGTGGGCGGAGCTGCTGACAGCCTGTCTCTGCATGCTCTCAGCAGAGTGGGCGGAGCTACTGACGGCCTGTTTCTGCATGCTCTCAGCAGAGTGGGCGGAGCTACTGACGGCCTGTTTCTGCATGCTGGCCTCAGAAGAAGCTCTTATCATTCTTGTTGGTTCTTCCACAAGAGCTGCGAGGATGCAAACAAGAAGCAGACGCTTGTGAACTGACTGCCGGACATAAACCCCACCTCCTGCTGGTTCAACTCCACCCTGCTGCACACTTATCCCTTCATTCTTTAAATTACATAAATGAACATTTATAAACGAGCCTAAACCCACTAACCGTAGACAGAATCAAATAATAAAACATCAGAAAATGTCACATGAACATGAGATCATCATGATTATTGAGCAAACCAGCGTCTCAGGATTCCTCCTCCAGTGAGACGTGCTTCCATTAAAAGATGATGTTTATCGGTTTTAGGGTTTTTGTTGGTTTCTACAGAAAACAAGATGTGACGGCGTTTAGGACTTACTGAGCACGTTGAGCGAGGACGTTGCAGAACATTGTCCAAACTGGTTTCTGGCTGTCACGGTGTATTTCCCAGCGTCGGCCTCAGAGGCCTGGCAGATCTCCAGAGTGAACACACTCCTCCGCTGGGTCACCCTGACGTTGGAGGTTACGGAAATCTGCACAGACAGGAGGTCATAGTCATCGGGTGGAGGTCAGTGTGGTGGAAGGCGGGATTGAGGAGTGAAACACTCACCAGCACGTTGTCTTTCAGCCACTCCACGTTGGGGAAGGGATCTCCTGAAACCTCACAGCTCAGCGTCACCTTCTGCCCCTCGTCCACAATCTGGGATCGAGGCTGCATCACGAAGACAGGCGCCCGCGACTTCCTGTCGGGAGCCAGCGACCGGAGTCCATCTTGTTCAGATGGAGTTGGAGATTTGGGAGTGGGAGACTTTGGCGAGACGGGGGACTTGACTCTCTGGGGCGAGGTGACGGGTTCAGGGGACTTGACTCTCTGGGGCGAGGTGACGGGTTCAGGGGACTTTGGAAGAGGAGATTTGGCTTCTGGTGAGGTGATTCTGGGCGGCGCCACCACCTTGTCCTTGGACTCGGACTTGCGGATCTTCAGGGTGAAATGTGCTTCCTGTTTGCCACCGGAGTTTTTCACCAGCAAAGTGTAGCTGCCTTCGTCTGACGTCTCCACGCCAGAGATCTCGAAGGAGGAGTTGTACTGTGTGGAGACGATGTGGTGGCGGGCCGACGGGCCGACCACAGATCCTTCCCTCAGCCATGTGATCGAAGGTGCTGGCTCGCCGTCCACGTCACAGTCGAATCTGGCGCTGTCACCCTCCTCCACGGTGAGGGACTGAGGTTTGGTCAGGATCTTGGCAGGTTTCTCAGGAGCGGTGGTGGTCTTCATGGTCTCAGTCAGTGTTTCCTTGACGGTGGTTTTGGAGGAGGCAACGTGGTAAACCTCTGTCCTGGTCATTTCCGGCATGTGGGCCGATGGAGGTTCTTCGTCTTTGCGTAATGACGAGAAGGCGGCGTACTCCTCTCCGGCAACATCTAGCGTGGCGTAGTCAGAAGTCTCACCTTTGGCATTCTTGGCGACCACGCGGTATGTGCCGGAGTCTTCGGTGACACAGTTTATGATCTGGAGCGTGAGGACTCCACTGATGTTGCTCATGTGGTATTTGCTGCTCTGGTGAATCTCTTTGCCGTTGTGGTACCACTTGACTTGAGGCTCGGGCGCGGCCTGGATGTTCAGGGTGAACTTGGTGTGGGTGCCATAGGGGACGCGATGAGACCGCATCCTGATGGTAATCCGAGGGGCATGGTCCAGACTGAACGGAGCCTGCGTCACTACCTCCACCTTCCTCTCCACAGACCTCCTCTCAGACCTCAGAGCCTGTTTTCTCTCCTCGTATCGGGACATGAAGTCTACTTTAGGAAAGCCCAGGTCGGACTTTGCGGTCTTCTCTGGTGTTGGCGATCTCCTCCCGGCAGGTTCAGGCATCGGATGCTTCTTGACTGGTTTGGGGATGAATTCAGAGGTGAAAAGCGTCAAGTGCTCAGATTCAGTGGCTTCAGAGTGAGTGGAAACTGTCACTGTCGTTTCCTTTCTAGCAGCTCGCGTCTTCTCTTCAAAGTCCATGCGTTTGAGTTCACTCCTGTAGGAAGAGATTCTCTGAGCAGTGGTCGGCGGACGCAGCAGCTCCTGGTCTTCCCTCTCTTCATACACCCTCTGCTTCTGTCTCGGAGGTTTGTATGTGGCCTTGTCATGACGCTGGCGGAGCTCCACGAAGCTCGGGCCGGCCTCGTACTTAGATGGGATTCTATAGGAGTCGTATCTGGGAATGTCTTCGCCCTCCTCGTCGTCACTGTAGACTCTTCTGGGCGAGGAGGGACGGAGGGCGGACAGCTCGAAGCGCACTGGGCTGAGGCTGGGTGGGGAAGCAGAGTAGCCCAGCTCCAGCTCTTCTTCCAGGCGAAGCCGTTCCTCCTCCGTTCTCTTCATGGAGAGGTACTCATTGACTGGCAGCAGCAGCTCTTCGTCTGACAGGTCGCCCAGAGACCTCCTTCTGATGCGGTGGTAAGTGTCCATCTCAGGGGAAGGTGTGCGGTGCCTTGCCGGCCTCACGGTCTCCAAATCGTCCTGAGTCAGAGAGGAGATGCGCCACTTGGGCTTGTACTGGTCCTTGATCCTGATGGGCACCTCATAGAACTGTTCCCACCGGGACAGGCGGATACGCTTCATTCTCTTCTGCTTGATTTTGTCCATCGGCTCGGGGAACTCGTACTGGTCCCGCAGCTTCTTGTACCACTTCATGTCTGAAAGTGGCTTGAAGTGTTTGATCTCCACATCCTCCTCCAGAACTGCCGGGTTGATGACTCGAGGTGCCGGGACAACGTATGGCATGCGAAGCCTCTTCTCATCCGCCCTCTTTTTCCTCTCCTCCTTTTCTTTCTGTATCTCGGCTTCAGTCTTCTCTCCCTTCTTGGTGGTGACGGCAGGTTTGAACATGGTGGCGGCCTCCCTCACAGCCTGTATGGCTGCAGGTGGGAGAGGCAAAACGTCCGTGCCCGACATGATCTGATACAACCTCACCTTCTTGTCTAACTCCTCCTTTCCAGCCACTTCTTTCTTCTTCTCAACCTCTTCATACTCTTTCTTCACATGTGTGACACGCTCGACCTTGAGTGTGGCCTGGCAGCTGGCAGATCCAGCAGAGTTGGTGGCGGTGACTCTGTACACGCCAGAGTCCTCGGGGAGAGTGTCCTTCACATGTAGGATGTAGTAATCCAAACCTTCATGGACAACCTCAATTGAGGGTCCGAAGGCCAACGGCAATCCGTCCTTCTCCCACTTCAGAACGGGGTGTCCCGACACTCGGATCTCAAAGCGTACGTTCTGGCCTTCCCTGCACTCCACGTTCGCCAGCAGGCGTTTGAACATGGGCCTCAGAGTGAGATCGGCAGGTTTCGGTCGGGGGACAACAGTGAGACGAGCTTTGCAGCTGTCGTCACCATACCTGTTGCGAGCAACGACGCTGTACTCGGCGTCATCCTCCATCTCCAACTTGTGGATGATGAGTTGATACAGGCCCTTATCGCTGATGAAAGTGTACTTCTTATCATCAATTCCAGGCACAAGCTTCTGTCCAGACTTGTGCCAGATGACCCGGGGCTCGGGGTGAACCGTGATGGTGACGCCAAAGCGGAGATCCTCTCCAAGGTATGCCGTCCGGTTGACCAGAGGAAGAGTGAACTCTGGGGGCTTCTGGAGCATCCTGGCAGTGTCGACTCTCCGCTTTGTTTTCTTGACCACACGGGTGGTGAAGTAGTCACGGTAAGATCTGACGCCACTGATGAACAGCTCTGCATAACCACTATCTTCACCGTACTCATTCACCACCTTACATCTGTACGTGCCGTCGTCGGCTCTGGTGACTTTGTTGATGGTGATCACGGCCAGGCCGTCCTCGTATTCAATTTCATATTTGTCGCCGGCCTCGAGCTGCCGGACGCCGCAGTACCACGTCACCTCTGTCGTGCTGTCGTAGTTGTCGATGTTGCAGACGAACTTCACATTGTGTCCCTCGTTCACCACTGCATGGCTGATCTGGCCTGCAACCGGACCGTGTTCGAATGGAGCGATCTTCACCTTGGCCACAAAGACACCACGCTGGGACCGGATGGAGCCTCCACTGGCCACCCGGGCAGCAGAGACCACGGTGGTCCACTCTTTCTTCACCATCGTCTGGTAGTATCTCTTGTGTCTGCTGCTCTGGATTGCCCTGCCGCTGGTTTCCTCTGCCGGCTTGGTGAGCCACGGGTGTGCCAGAGCCTCAGCAGCAGTCATACGGTGCTTACGGTCCTTCATTATCAGGCGGTCCGTGAAGTCCAACGCCTCAACACTGACTTGTTTGAAAGACTCGTCGTCGTAGCTGTAGGCTGCATTGGAGATGTTGTCAATCATCTGCTGGTTGGTTTCAGCAGTGAAAGGATTTAGTCCACTGAGCAGCACGTAGGCAAGGACACCGACTGACCACATGTCAGTGACAGTGCTCACCAGGTCACACTGGTGGATCTCAGGGGCAGCGTACTCCGCCGTAGTGTACTGGACCTTGATTTGGTCTCCTGGAGTCAAATGTCTGGCCTGTCCCAGCTCGATAATCTTCACAGAGGAACTGGTTCTGGTTGTGTAGATGATGTTCTCTGGTCTGATGTCAAAGTGTCCGTAACTCTCGGCGTGCAGGAACTCCAGAGCTGAGCAGACCTGAGAGATATAATTTACAATCTCGCGCTCGTTCAGCTCAAATTCGGCTGTATTGAGTCGTTCGAAGATGTCAACGCCGGAGATGAAGTCATAGATCATCACCAGCTCTTCCGGGCTGTCGAAGGAATGGTGGAGGAGGAGGTAGTTTGTGTGTTTGGCCAGATTCAATGTAGCAATTTCCTTCTTGACGATTGCCTGGTCTGCACCTCTCACTTTGACAAACTTGGCCATGTAGGTCTTCTCTGAGGCAATGTCAACACAGCGGTGGACAATGCCAAACTGGCCTCTTCCCAACTCCTCTGCAATAGCATATTTGTTGTGCAGATTTTGGGCGTCAGAGTGTGGAGCCTTGCTCTTGGGAACCCGTCCGGTGTCGTCCACCTCCCTGTCGTAGAGCAGGACTCTGGATTTGTCCTCTTTGGTCATAACAGACCCGCTGGATTCAGACGGGGCACTTTGTCCAAACTTGTTCTCAGCGATGACTCTGAACTGGTAGCTGGTTCCTCCGAAGAGGTTGATGACTGTGTAGCGGGTGTCACGCGACTGTGCCACGCGCTGCCACCTCTCTGCAGTGGTCGGACACTTTTCGATGATGTAACTGATGACCTTACTGCCTCCGTCATTGGCTGGTGCCACCCAGTTCAGCGTCACAGAGTCTCTGGAGACGTCACTGGCTTTCAGTCCACGTGGAGGGTCGGGGACGTCGGCGACGTCCAGTTCCACGGTTTGCTGGTCAATGCCGAACCTGTTCTTTGCACAGACGATGTAAAAGCCGGCATCCTTTTTGTCCACTCCGTTCGGGAAGACCAACGAAGTGAAGGACCGGGTAACGATAACTTGGTAGTGGCCATTACTGTCGATCAAGTCTTGTCCCTTCTGCCAAGTGATGACAGGATCCGGCTTCCCTCCGAAAGGTATCTTGATATTGACCACCTCTCCACGCAGGGCAGGGATGGCCTCCTTGTCTTTCAGGTTCTTGGGCAGGTTGATCTTCGCAGGGACTGAAGATAGAAGAAATACATTTGCAGTGAGTGGATTCATCTGAAAAATTGTAAATACAAGTCTTAAAAGTCTAGAGATGGAGTTTATTTTGAGCTCACCTTCAACATCCAGAGAGACAGTCGCACAGATGGAGCCTCCTTGGTTGGTGGCTCTGATCTGGTAAACGGTGGAGTCCTCCTCATCGGCCTCGCTGATGACCAGCTGATGGTAACCTCCTTTGAACTCCTGGATCTTGATCTTCTTTCCGTCGGAGTGGATCTCCTTCCCTCGTCTGAACCACTTGATCACAGGCTTCGGCTGCCCGAGGATCTTGCAGACCAGGGTGGCGTTGCTCTTGTATTTGACGCTCATGTTTCTCAGCTCTTCTTTGAACGCCGGCGCGCGGACGTCGACGGCGGTGGCGGGAACGATTGGAGCGGTCTCCTCGCTGTAGTCACTCTGTCCTCCCAGGTTCTCGCACTTCACGCGGAAGATGTAGTCCACCCCTTCAGTCAGACGCTTGACGGAGAAGACAGTCTGCTTGATCTCGTCTGTTGTCACCGGCGTCCATTCGGTCCATTCCTTCTTGTCTTTCTTGTGCTTCTTCTCCAGGCTGTAGCTCTTGATCTTGGACCCACCGTCGCTCAGCGGCGGCTTCCATGAAACCACGCAGGAATCTTTGGTGATTCCAGAGACAACAGGCGACAGAGGAGGCGACGGTTTCTCTGTGACAAGAAGAAAACAACGTCACTCACAGTAATAAACACTGAAAACACACAAAATGAGTCATGAAGAGAAGAATGTTGGACTCACCCAGCTGGCTCTTGATGAGGATGGGCGAGCTGAGCTCTAGCGGCTCACTGTTGCCGTAGCGATTCTGGGCGTATACACGGAAAAAGTACCCGGCGCTGTCGACAAGGTTGGGCACGCGACAGGAAGTGCCGTTGATGGACGACGACACCAGCTCCCACTCCGCCCCCTCCTTGTCCTCGCGCTTCTCCACAATGTAGTTGGTGATCATGCAGCCGCCGTCGTCCTTCGGCGGCTTCCAGCTGATGATGACGGAGTTCTTCAGGAGCGCCTCCAGCAGGATGGGGCCCTGAGGCGTGTCGGGTTTGTCTGAGAAATGACAGAAACAGTCTTTAGTCTTCCGACTGAAACTGCTGGAAGAAATGACTCATACAGTCCAAAATAAGAAAAAATGGATAGATGGATGGATGATGGATGATGGATGATGGATGGATGATGGATGATGAATGGATGGATGGATGGATGATAGATGATGGATGATGGAGGGATGGATGATGGAGGGATGGATGATGGAGGGATGGATGATGGATGATGGATGGATGATGGATGATGGATGGATGGTACTGCAGTGTGACGACAGGAGGACAAAGCTCTTCTACAACAGAGACATTCTGGATGGTGTGAGAGGAAGACGGTTTGAATCATTAATGTCATCCGGACACTGTGACTGAGCGTTACCGTAGATCTCCACGTTGAAGGCGGTGTCGGCTCTGCCGAAGTGGTTGTGCAGTCGGATCCTGTATTTGCCTCCGTGGACTCTGCGCTGGACATTCTTGATGACCAGGTGGGTGTAGTGCTCTGTGGTCTCGATGCTGATGTCCTCGCTGTTCTCCAGGGTCTTCGCCCCGTGCAGCCACATGATCTTGGGCTCCGGACGGCCGATGTAGACGGCGTGAATGCGCAGAGTAGTTCCCAGGCCGGCGTAGTAGGTTTCTTTCAGCTGGTAGTCGGGGTGGAAGGACGGCGCCGCCTCCAGCACCAGGACGCCGGTGGTCTCGGCCTCGCCGGCGTCATTGATGGCTTTGCAGGTGTACTCGCCCTCGTCCTCCTGCTGGTCCGTCATGATGGACAGCGAATGGTTTCGGCCATCGGAGCTCATTTCAAACTTGCGAGACTCGATGACCTCCTTGCCGGCGTGATACCACTTGATCTCCGGCACAGGCCGGCCGATCATCTGGCACTTCATGACTGCCGGCTGGCCGAGCTTACAAGTGACCTCATCCATCTCCTTCCTCAGGCTCGGCTTGGCTTCAACTGCAGGACAGAAAGACAAAGACAGAGGTTTAAAAACAGGATGTACGTGTGGTGTGTGTATATACAGATACAGTAGAACCTCTGACCAGGGGCTCCTTTAAGAGCAGCCATCCTGTACTTTGAAGACACTTTGCTGTGCACGGACACATATTTAACGGTATGGTTTGTCCCTCTGACGAGGGGACACCTGTCTTCAGGGGACACTGGCATTTGGATTTTAGGGCAGCCCTACATTACAGGTTTTACTGTATATACTTTCTTTCATTGCTTTTTGTTTGCCCACATGTGTTTGTATATTTTGGACGTAGTATTTGTGGCGTCCTCACCGCTCAGTTTGGTTTTGATGCAGGTGGCGGTCCGGCGCGGTCGGCTCATGCCCGTCTCATTTTCGGCGAAGACTCTGAACTCGTACTCGGTGGCCTCGGCGAGTCCCGGCATGGTGAACTCCTTCTCCTTCAGCCGCTGCTTGTTGCTCTTCTTCCAGCTGCTCTCGATGGACTTGCGGTACTCTACCCAGTAGCCCAGCACCTCCTTTCCTCCGTCACACTCCGGAGGCTGCCAGCGGATGCTAATGGAGTTGTTGCTCACTCTTACCGTGTCGATCTCACCTGGTTGGCTCGGCTTGTCTGGAAGGACAGGAACAGTTTTGTGAGATGTTTACCACGTTCTGACTCGGGAGTGACACTCCGGAGGAGCCTGCCGACAAAGTGACACAAATGCTGGATCGTAGTGGATGGCTGTTTCTTAAACTCACCGAATGGATCTTTGCATGTGACGGGGTCAGATCCCGGTCCGGCCTCGCTCTCGCCAATGTCATTGACGGCGACAATGCGGAACTGATAGTCTGTATCTGGAGTAAGTCCCGGAAGAGTAAACATGGTGGATGTGATCTTGGTGCTGTGGCGGGACCAGGTCTCGGCGGATTTCATCTTGTACTCAACAAAGTAGCCGGTGATGGCAGAACCACCATCGTCCTTTGGTCGAGACCAGGCCAGGGCCACAGAGCTCTTGGTGACGTCCATGATCTCTGGTGGGGTGCTGGACGGCTCAGGTGGACCTGAATTGGAGAGCAGATGGTTCTTCAGTAGTGTTAAAGGAACAGGAACAGGTCCTGAGGAAGGGGGTACTTACAGAGAGGAGTCTTAGGGATAACCGGCTCTTCGGATTTCAGAGACGCACTGATGCCAAAGGAGTTTTCAGCTGTAATCTTGAAGTGGTACTCTGTTCCTTCCCTCAGGCCCTTCACCACCAGCTGGGTTTCTGTCACCCGTGAGTCAACGGTGTACCAGGCATTCCTGGTCACCTCTCGTCTCTCCACGATGTAACCCAGGATCTCAGAGCCGCCGTCGTCCGCCGAAGCCTTCCAGGACAGCTTGACAGAGTTGGCCTGGACCTCCTCGAAGACCATGGGTCCCTCTGGGGCACTCGGGCGGCCGATGACCTTCACCTTGATCTGCGCCTTCTTCTTACCGACCTTGTTCTCCAGCAGGAGGTCGTAGATGCCCGAGTCGCCGCGCTCAGCGCCCTTGATCACCAGCTCGCTGGCGTCCTCAGTGGAGGCGATCATCGCCTTGCTGGAGACGTCCCCACCATCTTTGGACCACTTGCAGCTAGGATGAGGTTTACCCTTGACAGGCACCGAGAGTCTGACCACTCCTCCGTGGCGGACCACGTACAGGTCCTTGTATTTCAGCTCCAGGTCGTAGTCTGGAGATTCTGGAGAGCAGTGATTAGCAATGTTATTGGAGGTCATTTCACAAAAGTCTGAACAGAAAAATCAAATAAGGTCTGAAGAGGCTCTGTCCTATCAAGCAGCTACTTCCAATAAGCTAGTGATCCCACCTCTAGGGGGAGTTGTTCCACCTGAGTCCTTTATGACTGAGTTATAGGCTGTTAGTAGACCAGAGGTCAGGTCCTGGCCTGGAAAGGCATCAACCTCTCTTTTTCTCTTAAAGTACAGGAAAAGACAAGGGCTCTCATACACTCTGTATTCGTAGTAGCTCTCAATGCAGTTTTTGATAAATTCTGGGTTATTAGTTTTGAACACCAGAACCATCAGATGGCAAGTATCCAGCAAAATCTTTTGAATGCTGTATCATCCAGCGGTACAGGGAGATCATCAAAACCAGCTTAGAGCTGTTTAAGGTAACGGAGAAGCTGTTGGATGAGCTGCAGGTGTCCTTCCTGAATCATCTCCCAAAGTTCAGATGACACAACAGAGCGAGTGACATGTTGAGTCTTCATTCTGAGCCCATCAGGAACCCAGAAGTCGTTCTTACACACTTACCGAGCATCTCAGTGACGATGACGGTTCCCGGCACCTCTGCAGGTTCTCCAGAGCCACCGGCATTGCAAGCCATGACGCGGAACTTGAACTCCTCCCCTTGAGGCATGTTGGTCAGGGTGTACTCGCAGATCAGTGACGGTGTGGTGTTGCACTTGATCCAGGCCATGGTACCTGCCTTCTGCATCTCAATCAAGTAGCCGTCCACCCGGGCGTCGCCCTCCTCATCCGGAGGACTCCAGGCCAGGGACACTGAGGTCTTGGTGGTGTCAGTGATCCTCGGGTTCTGAGGACAGCCTGGAGGATCTGAGGGGGAGGAGGAGCATATCAGGATCCCATTTCTTCTTTAAACACCCTCCAAGCCTATCAACGTGCTCTCTTACCGATTGGATCTGTTGCCACAGCTGGTTTAGATGGAAGGCTGGGCTTGCTTAGCCCTCGGGCATTGATGGCGGTGATTCGATGTTCGTACTCCAGGCCTTCAATCAGCTCGGTGGACCTGTACCTGGTCATGGTGATGGGATTCTTGTTGGCACGCACCCATCGGTCAGACCTCACCTCTTTACGCTCAACGATGTATCCAGAAACTTCCAGCCCGCCGTCTTCGTCTGGTTGTTCCCAGGCGACAGTCATGCCGTCTCGAGACACGTCAAAGACGATTGGACGGCCAGGAGGTCCGGGGACATCTGTGGTGAGAAAAATGGTTGTAATGTTCTGCCTGGCAAGAGAATCTACTGTGATGTTCTTCAAACTTACTCTTCAGGCTCTTGCAGGTGACAATTTCTGATTGGAGGAACTCTCCGGTGCCATAGCGATTTACGGCCGCGGCTCTGAAGACGTACTCATCTCCCTCGATCAGGTTGTCAAACTTGAAGGTTGGCCGGCTCACGGCGTCGCTGACGGGCACCCACCCTGGTCTGTGGGCGTCACGCTGCTCCACCACATAACCACTGATGGGAGCGCCGCCATCTCGAACTGGAGGATCCCAGCTGCAGGTGACGGTTGTGGCATCGATTTCATCGAACCGGATTGGTCCCTTCGGTTCGTCGGGTTTGGCTGGTCAAAGTGAAATAAGAGAGAATACTGATGAGTCCTATCAAACTCTCAGATGGAGACTAGAGAAGAACTGCAGGACTTACAGAGGACGACAACTTTGATGATTTCAGCCGTGACTCCAACGGCGTTCTTGACCTCCAGCATGTAGTCGCCAGTGTCATCGATGGTGGTGTTGGACACGCTCAGTTTGGAGAACTTGCCGGAGCTCTTAATCTTCACACGGTCGGTGACTTTCATCTTGTTGTCAGCAAAGTACCAGGAACAGACGGGAGGAGGTCTCCCGACGATGGGCAGGTCCAGCTCCAGAGTCTTACCAGCAAGGACGTTCACCACCTTCTGAGGAATACTGGAGAAGTCCACTGCCGGCATGACTGCAAGAATCACATGAGACATATGATGATCGCTTTCATTAATTGAATTAATAATAATATTATTACTCATAACTGTGAGATTCTCATTATTCCTATCAATAAGACGCGTCTTCCTAAGTTACCTCTCTGCTCCTTCACCGTGACGGCCGCCAGCAGCTCTTTCGGCTCGCTGGCTCCTCGGCTGTTGACGGCTTTGACCCTGAACAGGTACTGCTCGTTCTCGTTAAGCTTCTCCACGGTGTGCTCGAAGTCGGTCATCTTCATTGTGGCCACCTTCATCCACTTGTCGGTGCCGAACTTGCAGGCCTCAATGACGTATCCAGTCAGCCGGCTGCCGCCGTCGTGCTCGGGTTTCTCCCACCCCAGGACCACGGAGGTCTTGGTGACGTCGACTACCTCCAGCTTGTGTGGCGGCAGAGGAACCTCACATACCTGGACCACATCGGGAGTCTCGCAAGCTTCACCGATGCCGTAAATATTCTCTGGAAGAACGCGGAAGTAATAGAGCATGCCCTCCATCAGACCGTCGATCTTGTAGCAGGTCTTGCTGCACTTGGAGGTGACGGTCTTGTAGGCTCTCATGGAGGCCTCGCGCCTCTCGATGATGTAGTTGTTGACTGGCGCGCCGCCGTCCACGGTCGGGGCTTCCCAGGAGATAATGGCAAACTCTTTGGTCAGCTCCTTGATCTTGATTGGTCCTGTTGGTCCAGGAGTATCTGAGCAGGAAACATGGCTGAGAGTCAGACACATGTTTTAGGAAGTAAGACCATGTAAGTTCAGATCCCTCTTCACCAGCTCACCATAGACTTTGACCAGGATGTTGACTTCCTGTTTGCCTGCAGAATTCTCTGCCACCAGGGTGTATTTGCCGGCGTCATAGCGGTGCACCTTGTCGATGATGAGCGTGGTGGATGTGTTAGTGACCTCGATGAAGCCTCGACTCTGGAGGTCAACTCCAGGCTTGCTCCAGGTGATGGTGGGCGCCGGACGACCGGTGACACTGACGAAGAGCCGCAGAGAGCCGCTGGCACGCAGACAGATGGTCTTCTTCAGGTCATCGTGGAGCTCGAAGTCGGGAGTTTCTGCGCCAGAGGACGGAGACGTTAGCATGTTTACCAAATTGGATGCATCATGAAGTTGCGGTCTTTGGGGTTTACTCACCAAGCCTCTCTGCCGGTTCCGTCTCCACACACGGTTCACTGAAGTCTCCAGTACCGTTGATGTTGATACCGGCCACTCTGAAGCAGTACTTCTTGCCCACGGACAGTTTGGTGACCACGAATTCGGGTGAGCGCAGTGTCTTCTCGTGGGCTTTGGTCCACTCCTCCGCTCCGGCCTCCTGCATCTCCAGGACGTAACCCATCACGTCAGCTCCGCCGTCATCCACCGGCCGTGACCAGGCCAAGCTGATACTGTCGGCATGAGTGTCAGTGATGCGGGGGATGGATGGAGGAGCAGGTGTGCCTGAGGAGGAGGAGGAGGAGGAAGAAGGTCATAGATGTGGTAACAGAAGAAAGGACGTCCCCTCTGCGGTTGGCTGCTTGTGGTTTGGACTCACATGTGGGAACTCTGCAGACCACATACATGGACACCTCACTGGGCTCGCTCTCCCCGGCCTTGTTGATGGCCGTCACTCGGAACTGGTATATGTTTCCTTCGGTCAGACCGGACACCTTCAGGGTGGTGTCTAGGTGCGCGCCGTCCCTGTTGACCTTCACCCAGCGGGCGCTCTTCCTCTCATGTCTCTCCACTAGGTAGTGGATCAGCGGGCTGCCGCCGTCACTCTCCGGCTTCAACCACTCGATGGTGGCGAAGTCCTTTCCTGACGCCAGGATCTCCGGAGCTCCCGGAGGAGATGGGACGGCTGGAGGACAAAGGCGGATCAGGGTCAGGGTTGAGGTGTCTAAGTGCAAACAGTTGTGACTGGACGGCACTGTGGAGGCGGGACTTACTGAAGGTGTTCCTGGCGACCATGGGCTCCGACTGCAGGTAAACTCCGGCACCGTACTTGTTGACACCGCGCACCCTGAATAGGTACTCTGTGTTCTTGAACAGGTTGGTGATGTCACAGGTCAGCTGCTTGCACTCGTCGTTCACAACGACCCAGTTGAGTCGGTTGGTGTCGCGCCGCTCCACCACGTAGTGACTGATGTCGTCGCCGCCATCCTCCAGAGGAGGCTTCCAGCTCAGCGTGCACGACTCCTCGGTGATCTTACTGATCTCGATGCTTCCTTCACACACTCCGGGTGTATCTGGAGAAACAAAGCAATGCTCTGCACCCGAACACGACCATTTGATAAATGTCTGACGGTCAATAAAAGAGCCACTTACCCAGCACCTTGACGTTGACCTCTGCAGTTTTGGTGCCGCTGACGTTCCTGACGGTGAGGATGTATTTCCCCGTGTCATCTCGGTCGCAGAACTTGATGATGGCCATGGCCTTAGTCGGGGTGTACTGCAAGTGGTACTTCTCACACAGTTCCAGTTCTCTGGTGCCTTTGGACCAGGAGGCCTTGGGATCGGGTCGACCTCCCACTGCAGCGTCCAGAACCAGGTCTGAACCGGCACGGATCGACACCATCTCGGACAGGAGTTTGCTGTCCAGCTGGGCCTTCGGAGGTTCTGTTGTGTGGACACAAAAATACATTTCAACCCTCATATGAATGTTCATTATAATACACTGATAACACTTTAGTATTAATAAAGAAATCATCAGTATCATTATTCTAATGTCACATATTGTATAAATGAATAGATGGCTTATTTCAGTAACAGTTACAATTTCAGTGCAGATGTAGAATTTTTGTGCACTTGCTTCATAGTATTTCTAAGTTCACGCACACATGATTTTTGTTTTTCACACTACCTGTAGCCGAAATGGATATAAGTAGAAGCCCAGGCTTATTTTTGCCTATCCCTTAAAAACCCATACATGTACACTGGACACCAGTGATACAAGATATTAAAAAAAACCCTGAAAAAACTATACATAACAGAAGTAATACAGAAGAAAAACATAAATATAGAATCACAGAAGTAATGCAAGAGTTAACAAAAGCAACAGAACTTATTTTTCATTGTAACCATTAATTATTTTACTTTTTAATATTTTTTGACAAGTTTGTACAAATACTAAAGTATGAGCCAGACTGAAACCAGTCCAGAACCAGTCTGAAACCTGCCCAGAACCAGTCTGAACCTGCTCCAGAACCAGTCTGAAACCTGCCCAGAACCAGTCTGAACCTGCTCCAGAACCAGTCTGAAACCTGCCCAGAACCAGTCTGAACCTGCTCCAGAACAAGTCTGAACCTGCTCCAGAACCAGTCTGAACATGCTCCAGAACAAGTCTGAACCTGCTCCAGAACCAGTCTGAAACCTGCTCCAGAACCAGTCTGAAACTGCTCCAGAACCAGTCTGAAACCTGCCCAGAACCAGTCTGAACTTGCTCCAGAACCAGTCTGAAACCTGCCCAGAACCAGTCTGAATCTGCTCTAGAACCCGTCTGAAACCTGTCCAGAACCAGTCTGAAATCTGCTCCAGAACCATTCTGAAACTGGTCTAGAACTGTTCCAGAACCAATGTAAAAAAGTCAATAGTCTAAAAGAAGTACTTTTGGAAACAAGAGCTCCCAGATCTTACCGAAGTCAGTCTTGCATTGAACGGAGCCGGTGGACTCGGACGGCATACTGTAGACCTGGTTGGCGTTCTTGGCGATGACCCTGAACTCGTAGGGCTCGCCCTCGCCCAGAGCGGTGACGGTGTAGAACTGCTCCGTCACGTTGGTGTAGTTGCACTTGAGCCAGCGTCCCTCCCCCGTCAACGTGTACGGCTTACGCTCGATGATGTAGCCCACGACAGGACTGCCACCGTCGTTCAGCGGTGCAGACCACTTGAGGGACACGGTGGTTCTGGTCACGTTGGTGACTTCAGGCTTACTGGGTGGATCTAAGCATCAGATCACATTGGTCAGACAAATTCTTATTGACGAGTTTGAGGCAGAATAAGAGATGAGACTCACCGACGGGGTTCTGAGCCACCGCGCCCTTCGAGGCCTCACTGGCTTTGCTCAGTCCAGCACTGTTCATGGCGTAGACCCTGAACTGGTACTCCAGACCTTCCACCAGACCCTCCACCTTACTGTAGCAGTCGAAGCAGGGGATTTTGTTCTCCCTCACCCACAGGATGTTGTTCCTCTCCTTCTTTTCGATCCAGTAGCCCGTCACCTTGCTTCCTCCGTCGTGGTATGGCTCCTCCCACTTTAGAGTCATGGTGTTGGCGGTGACGTTGAACACCGACGGTTTGGTGGGGGGGCCCGGAGGTGCTGGAAGTCAAATCACATGTGAGCATTTTCACAGACGAAGATGTCCGCTTACGTAATGTGAGGAAGAGGAACTTACTGTACGGATGCTCGGCCACGATGGTCTCTGACTCGGTCGGCTTGCTGACGCCAAAGCGGTTCTCGGCGGAGACCCTGAAGGTGTACTGCATGTACTTGGTCAGGTGACCGACGTGCAGTGACGTGCGCTTCACGCTGGAGTTGATGAGCTGCCAGGCTGTGGAGCCAGACTCTCGTTTCTCCACAATGTAGTTGGTGATGTCGGTGCCGCCGTCGTCCTCGGGTGGGTTCCAGTTCACCACGCAGGACTCGGAGGTGATGGAGGAGATCTCGATGGGCCCCTCTGGGGGACTGGGTCTTCCGGTGACGTTGACTTCAATGGTGAAGGTCTTGGTTCCCGCCACGTTCTCCAGGGTCAGATAGTATTTGCCGCCATCGCCTCTCATGGCCTCTTTGACTGAGATGCTAGTTCTGTCCTTGGTAGATTTGATGGAGACCCGGTCCGAGCTCTTCAGCCTCATCTCTTCCAGCTTCCAGCTGATCTTTGGAGTGGGTCTGCCACTGATGGGAACATCGATGGTAAAGGTTTTGCCGGACATGCAGGTGACGAGCTGGTTAGCAATCTCGCTGAGGTCGGCTGTAGGTTCGATGTGAGGCTCTTTGACCAGAACCGGAGCCTGAGTTTCTTTGGCCTGGCTGAAGCCGGACTCGTTCTTCGCCTTCACTCGGAAGTCGTACTCATCGCCCTTGTTGAGCTTGTCAATGACGTAGGTGAGGTTCTTTGTGTTTCCGACCACCACCCACTTGTCTCCACCCTTCGGTCGGGCCTCGATCAGGTAACCCTGGATGCGACTGCCGCCGTCGTGTTCCGGTTTGATCCAGCCCAGCGACACCGAGCTGTCTGTCGTGTCCAGGATGTCCAACCTCTTTGGAGTAGCTGGCTCTGCTGTGGCGATGACGGGTTCCGTCAGCTCGAAGGCCTCACCCACACCGTGCTGGTTCTCAGCCGAGACTCTGAAGAAGTAGGGCACCCCTTCCAGCAGGTCCTGGATCTTCAGGATGTGCTGTGTGCACTTCCCACCGGACTGCTGCCACGTGCGCCGGCTGGCCTCGCGCCGCTCCACGATGTAATGGTGGATTCGGGCTCCGCCATCATTGACAGGAGGCTCCCAAATGACCGTGACCGAACCCCTGGTCACCTCCTTGAAGGCGACCGCCTGTGGAGGTCCGGGAGTGTCCATCACCTTCACCACGAACGTGACAGCCTTGCTGCCGCTAGAGTTCTCCAGGTTGACGGTGTACTTTCCCGTGTCAGTCCTGGAGCAGTGCTCGATGCTCAGAGAGCTGTGACCCTCAGCAGTGGAGACTTCCGACAGGACGCCCAGCTCGCCATCCTCCTTCACCCAGGAGGCGGTGGGACTGGGTTTTCCCCTGAAGTTGACAGCCATGCACACCGAACCTCCAGCCTTGACGATGTGCGTCTGCTTGAAGGTGGCGTCGATGTCGACCTGCGGAGGCGTGAGCCGGTCCACCGCCTGAGCGGACTCGGGGAGTTCTTTCTCCTCGCCTCGGCCCACCTGGTTCACGGCTGCCACGCGGAAGTTGTACTCGGCTCCGGTCTGGAGACCCTTGACCGTGTAGCTGGTTTCTGCCACCAGCTCCTCATTCACTCGCTCCCACTCCTCCCCTTTGGCCACCTCCACGATGTAGCCCAGGATGTCGGAGCCGCCGTCGTCCACCGGCCTCGTCCATTCCAGGCTGATGGAAGAGCTGGTGGAGTCAGACACGCAGACCACTGACGGAGCGCAAGGAATGTCCTTGGGCTCTGTGGCTTTGATGGGCATGGAGATGTTGCTCGGGGTTCCCATGCCGGCATCGTTGACGGCCAGGACGCGGAACTCGTACTCCACATCCTCCGTCAGATGCAGCACCTTGTGAGCGCACTCCACGATGGGCTTCTTGGTGATCACTTTGTAGAAGCGGACGGTCTTCTTCTCCCGCTTCTCCACGATGTAGTACTGGATGGGGTTTCCTCCATCCGAGCTCGGCGGCGTCCAGGACAGTGTGATGCTCTCTCCGGTCACCTCGGTGGCGTCGGGAGTTCCGGGAGCATCCGGGGTCGCTGCACCACACAAAGTATTGATCAGAACAACCGAAGGAATCTGATTCACCCTGAAAGTAGCTTCGTCTTCATTCTCGGATTAAAAAGTACTCTAATTACAACCGTATTGAAACTTGCACTGTAAATGTGTTGACAACAAATCATTTGACTCTTATAAAGTCAATGTAGTTTTTTCAACTTTTTTCTATGAATACTCTATTACTCACATAGATTATATAGAATAATTTAATAGCCTATGATAAATTCTCCCATAATCATGATGATATTTTAATGTTTATTCTATGTTGTACAATGCTATCTACTTTAAAAATCCATGTAATTTATTGATACCCATCCTCCGACAAATAGTCTTAATATATCAGCTCTATCATGTTGAAATGAAGTGAAGGTAGAAAAAGATATTTATGGAGAAGGGATTTAATAAGTTCTACTTCTGGCTCCTTTTCAGACTTGATTATATTGTTCTGCTAATATTGATTAGTATTGGTGTTTATTCACTCTGTTTGGTGGAATAGCTTTGTTGATTTTCGGTCGAAAATAAAAATAAAAGAAATGAAACAAGGTCGTCTGCGCCTTCACTCAACAACGTTTCATGATTTTTTACTTTAACTTTTTGAAAACAATCATTAAATCCTGAACAACTCCACCAATGTCAGTGGAACCTTGAACCTGAAGATCAACAGTGCCCAAAACAAACACTGGCGGCATTCATCACTTCATCCAGGATTTCACTTTAAAATCTAGTTTAACTGATGTTGTGGTGCAATGCTTTTCCATAAACGTATTATTCTGAATGCAGCTCAGAAGTTTCTTAATGTTTGTTGTGGTCAACATAGTGATAAATGATGTGTTTGAATTTGGCCTGGTGACTTGAGTGAGAACTGGAGGTCTCCTGGTGGTGACTCACTGTACTGCATCTGTGCGATGATGGGGCTGGACTCCAGCGGCCGGCTGACTCCAAACTTGTTGACGGCGGAGACCCTGAACTGGTACTCGTTGGTCTTGATGAGCTTGGAGGCATTGAAGGTGCAATCAGTGCACTCGTCGGTCACCAGCGCCCAGGAGATCTTGGCGGTCTCGCGCTTCTCCACCATGTAGTGCGTGATCTCAGAGCAGCCGTCATTCTCCGGCGGGTTCCAGGTCAGGGTGCACTTCCCCTCTGAGATGTTGCTGAAGGTGATTGGACCAACCGGCTCTCCAGGTGTGTCTGCATCAAAAAGAAAACTCAACTTACACCTTGAACCAATAGAAGCTGCAACGGGGAGGAACATGGAGTCAGCGCTGCACACCCTGGACTTGGACCAAGATGGTCTCCTTCTTGGTTCCGGACCCGTTGGTAGCCTCCACGGTGTAGAGGCCGCGGTGCGTGCGGTCAGCATCTCTGATGAAGACCGTGCTGGACCCGCTCACGGTGATGATGTCCATCATCTTCTTGGTGACCTCCACGTCGTCTCGGTACCACACCACTTTAGGTGTTGGGCGTCCGGTGACGGTCACCTTCAGTCTGATGCTGTCTCCAGCTTTGACCGTCAGGCCCTCGAAGTACTCGGGACCAAACTCCAGGTTGGGCGTGGCTGGATGTGAAAAGAGTAGCGTGAGCTCCCGACGTGCCCTGGATGGTGACGGTGCCGAGACAACCTGATTGTTTTTACTCACCGTTCTCACTTCTGACCACGATCAGGCCGGACGAGTTGGACGGAGGACTGACGACACCGATAGAATTTCGGGCTGTGACCCTGAACTCATAGCGCTCATTGGTTGCCAGACCAGTGACGGTGTACTGACACTCATGGCAGTCGGTCAGGTTGGCCTTGAACCAGCGGCCTTGTCCCTGGCGCTTCTCGATGTTGTAGCTGGTTATCTTACTTCCGCCGTCTCGTTTGGGCGCATCCCACTTCAGCGAGATGGAGTCACTGGTGACGTCGGTGTAGTCGGGCTGACCCGGAGGATCTGAAAGACACCAGACGGCTTTTAGCTTCATTTGTTACCAAGTGCAAAAGTTCTTCTAAACCTTTATGGCCAAAAGATGTTTATGTGACTTTCTACCAAATCAAATTGAAAAACTTTGACCCTTCAACATGATGCTAACACAGCTTCTAAATCTTTGAATATAATTCTGGCATAACACAAAAACGGTATCTTCTGTTGCATTCCTGAAGTTTCAATTACAATTTGGAACACAAAACACGTATTACATTTTGTTTTGTACTTGACTTTCTCTTTTTCAGTTTTTATTTTTTCATTTTTTATAATAACTTTGACATTTTTGCTGTATTGGCAATTTTGGCGCTTTTTAAAAGCAGTTTTCCAAAAAAAATTTCCATTCGTTTTTAAGATTTTTAAAAAATCTAATTACAGTAATTTGTATCTTTTTCCATGTCCCCCCACAGTTCTTGTGGTTTTAGCAATTTCAGTGGGTGTGCAAATAAAATAAAAATAACATTGTTGTTCTCATGAGACTGAAGTTACATTCTGTTGGTTTCATGAGACGATTCCACCCCTATACTCACCTCATATCGACACTTATATGCACTGTGTGCATAATAATAATGTTCATTCTTGTATTTTATCTATTTTTTAAATTCATTTTACTATGTGTGACTTTTCTGTTCTATCCTGTTCTCTTCCTCTCTGCTGTTGTAACACTGCAGATTTCTCCACCTGTGAGATGAATAAAAGATATCTTATCTTAGAAATAAAAGGAGAGACTAAAAACGACCTGGGGGTGATTTACCGACGGTGAAAGTAAATTCTGGAGAGAGAGGAGCTGCATCAGGTTCAGGATCAGATTTAACAGACGTTTGTCTGGTTCAAGTGTTAGATTTGATCCGTTCTGAATTTATCAAAGAATATGGCTTGTTTAGCGAAATAAAAAGACTTACCGACGGGGCTGACGGCCATCGTCGGTTTGCTCTCGTCGCTCATTCGACTGAACCCTGAGTCGTTTTGGGCATAGACCCTGAAGGAATACTCTAGGCCTTCGATGAGCTCCAGGATCCTGAAGTCGGTCTCCTTGATGATGACAGTGTTCACCTTCTGCCACATGATGCTGTTCTTCTCTTTTTTCTCCACGTGGTAGCCCTGAATGGGTGTGCCGCCATCGTAGATGGGTTTCTCCCACTGGATGGTCATGCCGTCGTTGGTGACGTTGTACACCACGGGTTTGCCCGGCGGGCCAGGAGGCCTGAACTGGTGCTTAGCGACCACCATCTGTGAGAGCAGAGGCTCGCTGACGCCGTAGCGGTTCTCAGCACACAGTCTAAACTGGTACTGGTGGCCCTTGATCAGGTTGCAGATCTTGTACTGGGTGCCCTGTATGCTGGAGCACGCCATTTTCCAGTCGTTCTGCGAGGCGTCACGCTTCTCCACCGTGTAGCAGGTGATGTATCCGCCTCCATCGTCATTGGGCTCCTCCCAGGAGATCATGATGCTCTCGGCTCTCACTTCATCCAGGTTGATTGGTCCAACGGGCTTCGACGGCGGTCCGAGTGTGATGATGTGGATGTGGAAGGACTTCCTGTTGACCTTGTTGTCCAGAGTCAGGGTGTACTTGCCCTCGTTCTCCTTGGTCACGTTCTTAATCATCAGCGTTGCTTTGTTCTCTGTGGTCTTGAAACGGATTTGGTCGCTCTCCTTCAGGGGCAGGCTGTCCTTCAGCCACAGCACCGCCGGTCGTGGTTTGCCTTTGTACGGGAGCTCGATGTGCACGTTGTGACCCAGGCGGGTTTTGAAGGTGTTGTTGGGATACTCGGACAGGTCCGCCTCAGGCGTGATGATGTAGTCTATAACTTTAATGGCCCCGGTCTCCACAAACTCGCCCTGTCCCTTCTCATTCCGAGCAGCGACTCTGAAGAACATGTCCGAGTGCTCCTTCAGCTTCTTCACCTCGAACTCGCACTGCCTGCTAGTTCCTCCCAGAGACCACTCCTCTCCCTGCACCTTCTTCTCGATCACATAATCAGAGATGATGCTGCCACCATCGTAGTCTGGCTTGACCCACTGCAGAGTCACAGAGGTCTTAGACGAGTCCTTCATCGAGATGTCCTTCACTGGTCCTGGAGTTTCTGTGGCTTTCACGGGATCCAGCGTCTCACAAGGCTCACCGACGCCATTTTCATTTTCCGCTAGCACGCGGAAGAAGTAGGACGTCTTCTCTGACAGGTCTTCAATCGTGTAGGTCGTTTCAGTACACTTGCTTGTCACGGCAGAGTAGGACCTCTTGGAAGAGTCCCTCTTTTCAATTACGTAGTTTGTGATTTCGGCACCACCGTCTAGGAGTGGCGGCTCCCAGCAAAGGGTCACTTTCCCGCGGGTCACGTCCTTCAGGACAAGGTTCCTGCACAGCGCTGGGGTGTCCTGGACCTTCACGGAGAGGGTCAGGGTCTTTGCTTCTCCCACTCCATTCTCAATCTTCACCGTGTACTTTCCGGTGTCGAGCCTTGTCACTTCACGCATCACGAGGACGGTGGTCGTGTCGCAGTGGTGGAACTCATATTTCGGGTCCCGGTCGATGCATTCTTCACCTTTGCTCCAGGAAGCCGTAGGAGCAGGTCGTCCTTTCAGTGGAACGGACAGCTCCACGTCCTTGCCAGCCTTCACTGTGTAGTGGGTCCTCATGGCTACGTCGGAGTCGATCTGGGCCTCCTCTGTGGACACAAGGACAAAGGACCAGGATTCAGGATGCAGTAAAGGTCTACATGGAATAAACTTATCACAGGTTTAAGTGTTGGGTTTACCCAGGATGTCTTTGGCTTGCACAGGTTCGGTCATTTCCAGAGGCTCTCCGCGGCCGGAGCAGTTGACAGCAGAGACTCTGAAGAAATAGTTTATGCTTGGTTTTAGGTCGTGAACAGTAAACTCTGAGGTCTTGACCTCTCCCTTGGAGGTGAGCATCGCCCACTCTTCTTCTCCCTCGACAAGCTTCTCCACCATGTAACTGGTGACCTCGCTGCCTCCATCCCATTCAGGCTTGGACCAGCCCAATGTGATGGAGGTCTTGGTGGAGTCTACCACCCTCAGCTTGCATGGCTCATCTGGAGGATCTGCAGTTCAAACAAGTATCGTTAGCTGGTGAACCTTTACTTTCATTTCAGAGGGAAGTTTGGGAGACTCACCAACTGGATCAGCAGCCTTGTAGAAGTCGGATGCATCGGAGAATGGCCCCTCACCGGCCTTGTTGATGGCACAGACGCGGTACTGGTACTCATTTCCTTCAGTCAGGTGGTAGACGGTCTGCTTGATGTCAGCAACGGGATCTTTGTAAACTCGGATCCAGCGCAAACTCTTCTTGTCTCGCCTTTCGAGGTAGAAGCCGCTCACGGTGCTTCCTCCATCCACTCCCGGTTTGTCCCATTCCACCACCATGGTAGATTTGGTGATTATGTTGACCTCTGGAGTTCGAGGTTGGCCCGGAGTCACTAAAATAACACACAGGAGGCATTTTCAGTACACATTTAGTGCTTATGGCCCATCCATCTATCTCGTCTGCCACTTGGCCCGGATCAGTGACAAGTGCTGGAGCTAATCTCAGCAAACTGCAGACAGTGAACAGGTTACCAGTCCATCACAGGATAAAAAGACACACTCAAACCTATAGGGTCATCAGTTAATCTCACATATATCGTGACATGGCCTGCCAATGAGTTCAGAACCTACCAAAAGCATTCTTGGCGATGACAGGCTCAGATTCCAGTGCCTCACCAACTCCGTACTTGTTGACAGCCCTGACGCGGAACACGTACTCGTTTCCGCGGAGCAGCTTGTTGACGGAGACGTGTGTCTGCTCATGTCGGTCCGACACGGTAGACCAGACCACTCGACTGGTCTCACGCCTCTCGACGATGTAGTGGGTGACCTTAGAGCCGCCCTGGTCAACTTCAGGCACTGGCTCCCAGCTGAAGATGATGCGGTCGGCAGTGACGGAGTTGAAGTTGATGCTTCCTGCTGGAGGTCCCGGTTTGTCTGTAAAAAGGTCAGAATAAAGCAGAAACATTATAAATGAGAGCAAGATGGATTGCTGAGTGAAGTAAGAGTGTAAACATAGTCTGTGAATACCAAGGATTTCAATCCTAATGGTGGCCGAAGCGGATCCTAGAACGTTCCTGATCTTGATCTCGTATGAGCCTGTGTCTATGCGCGCCGTGTCCTTGATCAAGACGGCAGAAGAGTCGGTGGTACTCTCGATGGACAAGGTGGACGTCTGTACCAGCTCTTTCCCATTCTTCAGCCACTCGATGCTTGGGAGAGGCTTTGCAATGATGCCGACTCTGAGCTTGATTGAAGATCCAGCTTTGTACTGAACCACATCCAGGTATTCAGGAGGCAGATCAATGGCCGGGGCGCCTGCAGGACACAAGACCATTCAGACCAGTCTGGCACCAGTGAGAGGAAGCACAAACATAAACCTGTTGCAGACTTCAGGAACTCACCACAGGCATCAACACAAGTAACTGGACCGGCAATGAGCGACGGGTTGCTGACTGAGCCCACGGCGTTCTTGGCATATACTCTGAACTCGTAGGACTCATCCTGGGTTAGCCCAGACACAGTGAAACCCATCTCGATGATGTTTGTGAAGTTGGCCTTCACCCACCGGCCGCTTGCTGCCTCCCTCCTCTCCAGACTGTAGCCGGTGATCTTACTGCCGCCGTCGTATGGAGGCCTCTGCCAGGCCAGCGTCACAGAGTTCTTGGTGACCTCTGTGATTCGGACGTTAGATGGAGGTTCTGTCAAAATGAGAAGGATTCTGGTGTAAACGGTCACCATGTACATTATAGTCACTGAAAAGTAAAGAGCCAGGCTGAACGGTCCCCTCAGAATCTGAAATCCAAAAACCTGAACCCCAAAGATTCTGAACCCCGACAGAGCTGACCTCGTTCTGGACCAAGACGTTACAGGAAGACCTTAAACATCCCAGAATGTCCACGGTTCCAGATTTAGACTGAGAGATTATAAACTCACCACAGGCATCGATGGCCAGCACCTCCTCTGAGGTTTTGCTCAGTTTTCCAATGCCAGCAGCATTTTCAGCCGCCACCTTGAACTCATAGATGAGTCCTGGGCAGATGTTGGTGACGCGCCACTGGTTTCCGGCGATGGACGTCTTGTTGACTTTCTGCCAGAGGATGCTGCTCCTCTCCTTCATCTGCAGGTGATATCCGAAGACAGGGTTCCCTCCGTCGTTGACCGGCTCGTTCCAGCAGATGGTCAAAGTCTCTCTGGAAACAAATCCAACCCAGGGCGTGGACGGAGGTCCAGGCGTAGCTGTAACACATGGCAGCGCTGTCAGAAAGATTCAACAACCAAAGAGAAGCTACAGGGAGGGCTGGCCTACTTACTGTAAGGAAGCTTGATCATGACGGGCTTGCTGTCGATGTGGTCGCTCATACCGTAACGGTTCATGGCCTTAACTCTGAACTGATACTCCTCGCCCTTGGTCAGCTTGGTCACCTTGATGGAGCTTCTGGCGATGTTGGTGGACACCTCGGCCCAGGTGGGCGTGCTGGTCTCTCGCTTTAGAATCACATAATTGGTGACGGGACTTCCACCGTCGTACTCTGGAGGAGCCCATTTCAGACACACCGTGGTCTCTCCGACCTCTCCGATCTCCACCGGACCCACAGGCGGTCCCGGCCGGTCCAATACCACGAAGATGATGCTGATCTTTGTGGTTCCTCCTGTGTTTGAAGCAGTGAATTCATATTTCCCAGCATCGCTTGAAATGCTCTCGGTCAGCGTGACGAGCAAACTGTCCGGAGTGACTTCAGTCAGAAGTCGCTTGGATCCTTTGACGGCGACGTTGTTCTTGGATACGGTGACCTTTGGTGTGGGCTTGCCACTCAGCGGGATCTCAAAGGTCAAGTCTCCTCCTGCTTTCACGTAAACTGTGTTCTTGGGGTAGTTGACCATGTCAAACTCTGGAGCCTCTGTGCAGAAAAAATTACAGAGACCGCTTATTATTAATATTATTTACACACACACACACACACACACATATTTGTATATACTGTATATATAAATCTGAACCCAGAATAACTCTGTACATGAGAGTAAACCTGGAGACTGTACCTTGTATTTCTTTCACCAGTACAGGAACAATCATCTCTTTGGCTTCACTCAGTCCAGCGTGGTTCTCGGCCCGGACCCGGAAGAAATACTCAGCCCCCTCCCTCAGGTTCTTGATGGTGTGGGTCATGGCCCTGACGGTGGCACATTTCACCCACTTGGTTTGTCCCTTCTCTACTGCATCAATCACGTAGCCTTTAACCCTGCTCCCGCCGTCATACTCCGGTCTGGTCCAGGCCAGAGTGACTGTGTCCTTGGTGACGTTCGCGACTCCGAGCTTCATGGGTGGACTTGGCACCTCTGGAATAAAGGAGACATTTTTTTCAGACATTGAGCTGAGGCCGTGAGGCTGTCTGGAAACAAAATATTGGAAGTTACCTGTAATCTTGGTTCCGGCCTTAGCCTCTTGCGGGACTCCCACACCATGTTCATTCTCTCCAATGATCCTGAAGTAATAGATGGCGCCCTCCTGCAGGTCCTGCACCTGGTACGTCAGAGCGTGGCAGTTGCTGGTCACAGACACCCAGGCCTTCTTGCTGGCCTCGCGCTTCTCCACGTGGTAGGCCTTCACCGCATCGCCGCCATCATTTTCTGGAGCCTCCCAGGTGAGTGTCGCCGTGTCCCTGGTCACTGCTGAGACTTTAACATTAACGGGAGGTCCAGGAGAGTCAAGCACCTTCACCATCATGGGAAGTGAAGCTTTTCCCAGCGGTGACTCGATGGTGACGCAGTACTCTCCGGAGTCATACCGCGTGGACTTCTCCAGAGTCAGAGATGTGCTGGTTTCTGTGGACTCAATGGTTCCTCTGACTTTCAGGTCCACGCCCTCCCTGGCCCACGTGGCCGAAGGCGCCGGATTTCCTCTGAAAGGCACATTGAGAGTAAACGCGCTGCCGTGCTTCACGATTAGCAGTTTGCGCATTTCACTGTCAACGTCAAATGACGGCTCGGCTGTTCTGTCCATGGCGGCTCCACTGTCCGAATACTGGCTACGTGCACTGCTGCCTACTTTGTTTATGGCCTTTACACAGAACTCGTACTCTGCGTCCGTCTTCAGTCCACTGATGGTGAACTCCAAGCTTTTGGTAAGGGGGATAGCCTCCACCCATCTAGCCAACTCTTCCGGTGACTCGGGTACATCTTCCTCTTCCTCTTCATACTCTTCCTCATCTTCCTCCAGCACTGGTCTGGGGATGTATTCTCTATACTCCACACTGTATCCGAGTATGGGTGCTCCACCGTCGTCTGTGGGTGTTTTCCAGACAATTGACACGCTGTCTTTGGTTGAGTTGACAATCTTTGGCTTTGTTGGACGAGAAGGAACCACCAGAGGGTTGACGGGTCTGAACGTAGCAGACGGTTCACTGACCGGACCCGCACCTGCAGCATTTTCAGCGTACACTCTGAAGTCGTATTCACAGCCTTTGCGTAGTTTGGTTACAATTGCAGTGCATTCGAGGATAAGGTCTCTGTTCACGCGAACCCATCGCATGCCCGTCTTTTCGCGTCGCTCAATCACATATCCAGTGATGGGACTACCTCCATCACTAGCCGGCTTACACCAGGTGAGGGTCATGGAATCTCCAGTGATAGTAGTAACATCTACACTGGCTGGAGCGGTGGGAATTGTGTATGGATCCGTTACTTTCACCGCTTCACTCTCCAGAGGCTCGCCCTGGCCGTGCTTGCTGACGGCCAAAACTCTAAAGATGTATTCGTTGCCCTTTAGCAGGCCAGTAACTTTGTAGAAGGTTTTGGTGATGTCACCCTTCACAAGAGTCCAAGCCAAGCGACTTGTGTCGCGCTTCTCCACAACATAATGTGTAATTTTTGCACCACCCATTTCCTGCGGCGGGCCCCATGACAGAGTGCAGGCGTCAGCTGCGAGGCCAGTGATTTGGAGAGGTCCTGCAGAGGGTCCAGGCTTATCGATCACAACACAGTTTACTGGCATGTTAACTGTACCACCTATATTCTGCAGGGTCAGCACATACTGTCCAGAGTCTCTCCTGATGCAGTCCTTCACAGTGACACAGGTGTTGGTTTCTGTTGTAACAATCTGGATTCTGGCTCGCAGCTCGATCTCTTTGCCGTCTTTGGTCCATGTCACAACAGGTGCAGGGCGTCCGGCCAGGTCAGCATTTATCTTCAGCGTCTCTCCTGCTTTCACGTGAACTGCTTCTCTGAACTTCACGTCCATCATGATACGTGGCGGATCCACGTTGTCTGTCACTGTGATGGGGCCCGTGTTTTCTGAAGGAATGCTGAACAATCCAGCTGCATTCTTTGCAATGATTCGGAAGTCGTAGCGGCTGTTCTCGGTCAGTCCGGTCACATCGTAGTGAGTCTCAGGTACGTTGGTGAAGTTGCACCTTGTCCAGCGTCCTTCAGGAAGGTCCCTGCTTTCTATGATATAGCCAGAAACTTTGGCTCCACCATCATACTCTGGCTTATCCCAAGATAAGGAGACAGATGTTCTGGTGATGGCGGTGACCATGGGTGTACCTGGAGGATCACATGGATCTCTGGCTGCCACAGCCTCGCAGGCCTTGCTACATTTACCAATACCAGCAATGTTCTCAGCATAAACCCGGTATTCATACATCATACCCTCTTCAATTCCACTGACTTTATATTCAGTGTCTTTGATCATGCCCCTGTTCATCTTTGTCCATAGGATGCTGGAGCGTTCCTTCCTCTCGATATGGTAGCCCAGAACGGGACTGCCGCCGTCGCTCACCGGTTCGTTCCAGGTCACCAACATGTATGATTTGGTGGCATGTTTCACTATTGGCGTGGAAGGAGGCCCAGGTTGTTTGAAGTTGTACTGAGCTGTAATTCCAGGTGAATCCAGATAGGCGCTTTTGCCGTATCGGTTCACTGCGTAGATACGGAATTGGTACTCGGCTCCATGGGTCAGTCGTCCAGCTTTGAAACATGTTCTGGCAATGTTACTGGCCACCATCTGCCATTCCTGAGAGTTGGTGTCTCTCTTCTCCACAATGTAGTTGCTGATGCAGCATCCACCATCGTATTCTGGTGGAGACCAGGACAACGTGATGCTGTCTGAGGTCACTGCGTCTACCTTGATTTCTTTTGGGGCACCTGGTTTGTCGAGAACGACAACGCCAATGTCAACGGTGATGGTTCCTCCAGAGTTGGCCAGCGTCAACTCGTACTTCCCAACGTGTTCTCTCTTTGCCTCTTTGATGATGACATTAGAAGCGGTTGCAGTGTTCTTGATGGTCACTGATGACGTTTGCTTCAGGGGAAGACCGTCTTTCTTCCAGGATACAACAGGCTTTGGCCTGCCTCTTACTGGAACCGAAAGGGTCAGATCATCTCCAGCCTTCACACTGTAGGTGGTGAACAGCAAATGAGTTGATGGTTCTATTGCCACATCCTTTGCAATCACAGGCAGACCAAGATCCTTTGGCTCACTCTTTCCCTTTTCATTAATGGCAATAACTCTGAATAAATAGGCTTCATTGGGAGTTAGATTTGGGATGGTTGCCTCTGTCACCTTGACAGTGCAGGCGGTGCCCCATTTGTCTCCAGTCTTGGGTTTGAATTCTACATTGTAGCACATGACTTTGCTTCCACCATCATGAGCAGGCTTTTCCCAAGCCAGTGACACGCTTGTTTTTGTCAGGTCAATCAGGGTAACCTTGCTTGGAGGCAGAGGAACCTCAGAGATTTTGATTTCTTTGGTCTCTGCCATCTGTCCTTGGCCATATTCATTGACAGCACAAACTCTGAAGTAGAACATTCCACCTTCAGGCATTTCTTCAATCTTAAACGAGTTTGCAGTGCAGTTGCTGGTGACAGTGGTATAGACTTTCCTGACGGACTCTCTCTTTTCTACAATGTAGTTGGTGATTTTAGAACCACCGTCCGTGATTGGTGAGTCCCAGGCCAGAGTTACCGAGTCCTTCTTGAGTTCCTTTACCTTGAGACTTTGAGGGGCACTTGGGGTATCCAAAATTCTCACTGCAACAACTGCCGATTTTGTACCACTGCTGTTCTCCAGTGTTAGTGAATATTTCCCACTGTCAAACCGGTTAACGTTGTCAATGACGAGCATGGTGTAGGAGCTGGTGCTGTCGATTGCTGCTCGTTCTGTGAGGGCACCCTCAACCTTCTCCCACTTTACGGCTGGCTCTGGGCGCCCTCTGATGGTGACAAACAGGCGCAGAGTGCCACTGGCTCGGACAGACACCACTTTTCTGAGGTCGGCGTCAAGCTCAATCTCTGGCGCTTCCGACCTGTCAGACGTGAGCACTGTGCCATGAACGTTGGCAGCCTCCCCTATGCCCTCTGAATTGATGGCACAGACGCGGAACTGGTACTCTACACCTTCCTTAAGATCTGTGATGGTGAGCTTGGTAGCCTGAATGCCAGCGGGAGGTGTGCACATGCTCCACTCTTTTTCAACCGGCATGTCTATCGCTGGGGCTACTTCTGCCTCCTCCATGGACTCGGGGATGGGGGTGTACTCCCTCATCTCAACAATGTAGCCCTTGATGTAGGCACCACCGTCAAAGTCAGGTTTGCCCCAGGACAGGGACACAGAGGACTTTGAGTAGTCCGTCACTTTTGGATGGTGTGGAGGTCCTGGTGGTGTGGGGGCATCACATGCTCTGTAGAACAGGGACAGCTCACTGAGGTCTCCCATTCCAGCCTCATTCTCAGCTGAAACTCTGAACTCATAGAAGTGATCCGTCATCAGACCCGTGACCTTGAAGAAATTATCTGTGAGCTTCTGTCTGTTGCATTTTGTCCATCTCACACTGTCTTTATCACGTTTTTCAAGATGATAACTTTCAATGTTTGCTCCGCCAGTGTGTTCTGGAGCAGTCCAAGACAAAACCATTGAGTCCTTTGTGATCTGACTAGCTTCTGGAGTTCCAGGAACACTTGGTGGTTTGTAAGGATTACGTGCTACGATAGGCTCACTTTCAAGGAAATCACCAACACCGAATTTGTTGACTGCTCTGACACGGAAGATGTACTCGTCTCCAGGGAGCAAGCTCGTGACTTTATGGAACAACCCCTTGATATCTGATGCAACAACTGTCCAGGAGAGTCTACTAGTCTCTCTCTTCTCCAGGATATAGTGCTTGATAGTGGCTCCGCCGTCCAGCGCCGGCTCAGACCAGGCCAAGACGCAACGGTCGGCCATGACCCCGGTGACCTTCATTGGACCGGTGGGTGGGCCTGGTTTATCCAGAACTTTAACAGTGATGGGGAAGGCTTTAGTGCCACCCAGATTCTTGAGGACAAGGTCATAGTTACCACTGTCCAGCTTGGTCACGTCCTTGATAGTCATGGAAGTGCGTTTCTCTGTTGTTCTCACTTCGATTCGTAAGGCTTTGTCCATTTCTTTGCCCTCTTTGAGCCAGACAACATCAGGAATGGGTTTTCCATAAATGTCTGCATCCATATGTAGATTTTCTCCAGCGTTCACCACGATAACATCTTTGTATTTGGGATCCATTGAAGCTCTCGGTGATTCAATTTCATCGGTAGCAGTGATGGGTCCAGAACTGTCTGAAGGCTCACTGAACACCCCCGCGGCGTTTCTCGCAATAACTCTGAACTCATATTGTTCATTCTCTGTCAGACCGGTGATGGTATACTCGGTCTCAATGATGTTGGTGAAGTTGGCTCTTACCCAGCGCCCATCGGGGGAAGCGAGATCCTTTCTCTCCACAATATATCCATTCACTTTGCTGCCACCGTCGTACTGGGGCTTGGTCCACTGGATCTTGATCTGGTTCTTGGTAATGGACACAGCTTCTGGGGCACCAGGAGGATCACACGGGTCACGTGCAACAAAGGACTCAGACACTTTACTGCATCTACCAATGCCAACAATGTTTTCAGCGTATACCCTGAATTCATAACCAATACCCTCCTCGAGATTACAAATCTTGAACTGAGTATCAGCAATAAGAGTCTTGTTGAGTTTGTTCCAGAGAATGCTGCTTCTCTCTTTACTCTCCAGATGATAACCAATAACGGGACTCCCGCCATCATTAACTGGCTCATTCCACTCAATGATCATCATTTCCTTGGTTGCAGATTGGACACGTGGCGTTCCTGGAGGCCCTGGTGGTTTGTAAGGATACTGCACCACAATGGACTTGGAGTCCAAAGATGCACCCTTTCCATATCTGTTTTCGGCAATAATCCTGAATTGGTACTCTGCACCAGTCTTCAGCTTGGTGACCTTGAAAGCAGTTCTAGCCAGTTGTGTGGTGACTGTCTGCCATGTGGTGGTGGTGGTGTCTCTCTTCTCCACAATGTAATTCTTCACTTGGCATCCACCAGTGTACTCTGGCGGCTCCCAGGACAGGTGAACAAATGTGTTGCTCACTTCCACAACTTTTATGGGGCCAGTTGGTGGACCAGGCTTGTCGAGGATGATGACAGTCACGTCCTCAGTTACTGACCCAACAGAATTGGTGGCAGTGATGGAATATTTGCCAAAGTCCTCCTTGCAAGCTTCGCTGATCTGAATTCCTGTCGTTGTGAAGGTGTTGACCACATTGACTCTGGATGTCACCTTCATAGTCTGACCATCCCTGGTCCAGCTGATTCTGGGTTTGGGTCTACCAACCACCTGGAACTCCAATTTCAGGTCTTTTCCTGCCAGTACACTGTAAGTGTTGAACTGACTCTTGATACCTGGTTCTATGGTCATGTCACTGGCAACAACTGGTGCAGCCAGCGCCTTTGGCTCACTCTTTCCCTTTTCGTTGTATGCAATGATACGGAACAAGTACTCAGCTCCTGCTGTGAGGCCTGTGACAGTACCTTCACATGTCTTAGTGTTTGTTGCAACTCCCCACTTGTCTGTTCCTTTTGGTTGCATCTCGATGAGATAGCCAGCGATCCTGCTGCCTCCATCGTGCTCTGGTTTCTCCCAAGCCAGAGTAGCAGTGGCCTTTGTCACATCAGTGAGGAAGACTGTTCCCACAGGCAGCGGAACCTCAGAGGCTTTTGAAGCAGTCTTTGTTTCAACTCCCTGGCCAACTCCATATTCATTCTCAGCCATAACTCTGAAGTAGTACATTGCACCTTCGACGAGGTTGTCTACCTTGAAGGTGGTCTTGGTGCATTTTGTGGACACATTTGCAAATGCCTTTCTGGTGGATTCACGTTTATCAATGACATAGTTTTTAATTTTTGAACCTCCGTCTATCAGTGGGGCGTCCCATTGGAGAGTGACAGAGTCCTTTCTGACTTCTTTGACCACAAGGTTCTGCGGGGCTCCGGGTGTATCAAGAACTTTGACAGAGACAACTTCAGAGACGGTACCACTGCTGTTGGTTAGCGTGAGGGTGTATTTTCCAGAATCGTTGCGGTCACATGAGTCAATGGACAGCTGAGTGTGGTGGAGAGCTTTCTCGACGACTGCCTTCTCAGTCAGGGCGCCCTCGTCCTTGGTCCAGTGGATCTCGGGAGTCGGCCTTCCCTTGAAGGGAATGTGGATTCCAACAGATCCACCAGCTTTCAGCACGATACCTTTCCTGAGCTCGGAGTCCAGGTGGATCTCGGGTGGCTCTACTCGTTCTTCGGGTTTGACCGTTCCAGAAAGAACCACCGGCTCGCCAACTCCCAGTTTGTTCAGGGCACATACCTGGATCTTGTACTCCTGGCCCTCGGTAAGTTTACAAATTTCATATTTGTTGACACGCAGGCCAGTTGGAGGGGTTACCATGGTCCACTGATCCTCCTCAGCCTTGCACACTTCAACAATGTATCCCTGAATGGTGCTGCCGCCATCAGACAGGGGCTTTCCCCACGACACGCTGATCGAGTTCTTTGTGGAATCGATGACATTCATGTATGCGGGTGCTCCAGGTTTGTACTTGGGATCACTTGCTTTATAGTATGAACTTGGAAGGCTGGGCTCTCCCACCCCCACTACGTTCTCTGCAGACACTCTGAATTCGTACTCATGTCCGGTGGACAGGCCCGTGACTCTGAAGGAGAGGTCAGTGACCTTCTGCCTGTTGCATCGAGTCCATTTGATTCCGCTTCTGTCCTTCTTTTCAATGATGTAATTGGAGATTTCACTGCCGCCCTCCGTCTCAGGAGCTGACCAGGTGAGTGTCATGCCGTCGTGGGTAATATTTGAGACATCCTCAATGTGAGGCGATCCAGGAGGAAGGAACGGTGTCTTCATAATCACTCCGCCTGACTCCAGTGGTTCACTGACACCATAACTGTTCACAGCCATGACTCTGAACATGTACTCGTTGCCTTCAAGCAGTTTGGTGACTTTGTAGCAGGTAGTGCTGCAGCTGCTAGAAACAACGGTCCAGGCCAGGCGGCTGGTCTCTCGTCTTTCGATGACATAGTGCGTAATGGTACTACCTCCGTCATGCTGAGGGGCATGCCACGCCAGGGTGCACCGATCTTCGGCCACTCCAGTGATATGAAGTGGTCCTTCACATTGGCTGGGTCTATCCAGAACCACTACCTTGAACGGAACTGTTTCACTGCCAGCTTCATTGGTCAGCTGGAGGGTGTACGTGCCGCCATCCACCCTGATGCAGTCCTTAATAACAACCAGTGCATGAGTCTCAGTGTTCTTGATTTGAAGACGTAGCGTGTTCTCCAGTGGTTTTTCATCCTTGAACCACTGGATTACCGGCAGAGGTTTGCCCCGGACGTCAGCATTGAGCTTGAAAGTTTCACCAGCATTGATTATGATGGTTTTGGTGAAGGCGGGATCAATGGAGAATTTGGGAGCCTCGATTTTATCGCTTGCAGTGATTGGTCCACTGTTATAAGATGGTTTGCTGACTGTGCCAACGGCATTTTTAGCAATGACCCTAAAGTCATACTGTGCATTTTCAGTCAGACCAGTGACAGTGAACTGGGTCTCGATCACGTTAGTAAAGTTGGCTCTCACCCATCGGCCCTCTGGTAGGTCACGCTTCTCTATGGTGTAGCCAGTGATGTTACTGCCACCATCGTACTCTGGCTTTGTCCACTGGATCACAATAGTATCTTTTGTAACGTGAATGGCCTCTGGAATGCCTGGAGGATCACATGGGTCGCGGGCAACGCAGCCCTCTGAAATCTTACTACACCTTCCAATGCCAACAATATTCTCAGCACAAACCCTGTATTCATACTCGATACTCTCTTCCAGTGGATAACTCTTAAACTTGGGCTCATGGATAAGAGTCTTGTTAATCTTCACCCAGAGGATGCTGTTCCTTTCTTTCCTTTCCAGATGGTACCCGAGAACGGGGCTGCCTCCATCGGTCACGGGTTCATGCCACTCAACAATCTGGTGGTCCCTGGACAAAGAGGAGATGAACGGAGTGCCTGGTGGCCCAGGCTCCCTGTATGGGTACTGGGCAACCACAGAGGATGAGTCCAGGCCGTGACTCTTGCCATATCGATTCTGTGCAATGATCCTGAACTGATACTCAGCGCCAGTCTTCAGCCGAGGTACTTTGATGCTGGTTCGTGCACAGTTTATGGTAACATTTTCCCACGTTGTTGTCGTGGTATCTCTCTTCTGCACAATGTAGTTTGAAATTTGGCATCCGCCGTTGTGTTTTGGAACACCCCAAGAAATAGTGACACTTTGTGTTGTGATTTCATCGAATTTGACGGGACCGGACGGAGGGCCCGGCTTATCGAGTACGATGACTTCGACTGTGGTGTCCTTCTTTCCAATGGAGTTGGAAACATTAATGCTGTACATGCCACCATCATCACCTGCTGCTTCCTTAATGCTCAGTGTTGTGTGTGTTGGTGTATTGTGTATGTTAACTCTGGTAGTGAACTTCAGAGGAGCTCCACCTTTAGACCATGTGACTGTTGGTTTGGGCCGTCCAAAGATAGGAATTTCTATGTTAGTGTCTTTTCCCACATGGACGCTGTAGCTACTGAAGGCTGGACGCACGTCAGGCTCAAACACTAAGTCCTTGGTCATTACTGGCCCTGAGAGGACTTTGGGGTCACTCTTCCCCTTATCGTTGATCGCTGTGACCCTGAACAGATACTCCTCTCCTGGGTTTAGATTGGACACCGTGGCCTCCATCGTCTTGAATGAATTAACATTATTCCATTTCTCCTGACCCTTCAGCTGTACCTCCAGCAGATACTGAATCACTCTGCTTCCACCGTCATACTCGGGCTTCTCCCAGGCCAAAGAGATGCTTGTTTTGGTCTGATCCGTAACAATCAGATTCTTTGGGGACTGGGGAACTTCTGAGACCTTAAGAGGGTCGACGGTTGCTGCAGGCAGACCTACACCATGAGCGTTCTCGGCATACACTCTGAAATAGTAGCTGCAGCCCTCCTGAAGAGGCTCGATCTTCCATGAAAGAGCGTGACAGTTTGTCACAACAGCTGCATATGTTTTGCGTGTGCTTTCTCTCTTTTCAACAACGTAGTTCTTGATTTTGGACCCGCCGTCTAAGAGAGGAGGTTCCCATTGAAGAGTCACAGACTGGTTTGTGATTTCTTTGACTTTAAGATTAACGGGCGCACTTGGGGTGTCAAGAACACGAACAAGAACAAATGCAGACTTGGTTCCACTAGAGTTTTCTGCAGTGATTGTGTACTTCCCGCTGTCATTTCTGCTCATCTTGTCGATCACAAGGGATGTGTAACTGCTGGTAGTCTCTAGCTGAGCAGTCTCCTTCAGGGCGGCTTCATCTTTGTCCCACTTGATGGTCGGAGTGGGTCGTCCTTTGATGGGGATGAAGAGTCTCAGGGAAGTGCCGGCTTTGATGGTTACAATCTTTCTCAGTTCTGGGTCGATGTCCAGGTCGGGCTCCTCTGCCCTGTCTCTGGCCACAACTGCTCCGGAGACGTCGGCATGCTCCCCAACTCCAACTTTGTTGATTGCGCACACTCTGAACTTGTATGCCTGGTTTTCCTTAAGGTTTGGAACCTCAAACTTGGTCTTCTTGATGCCTGTTGGTGGCGTGCACATCATCCATTCATCAGCCGGTGCTTCTGCAGCCGGTGCTTCTACAGCCAGTGCTTCTGCCGGCTCTGTGGTGACGCAGCACTCCACGATGTATCCCTGAATCTCACAGCCTCCATCGCAGGCTGGCTTGCCCCACGACAGAAACACTGATGTCTTTGTTGTGTCTGTAACTCTGGGATTATGTGGTGGACCAGGCCTGAAGATGGGATCCAGGGCTTTGTAGTAGACTGTTGCAGAGCTGGGCTCACTCGTGCCCACAGCATTTTCAGCTGCTACTCTGAACTCGTAGCTGTGGCTTTCCAGCAGTCCAGTGATCTTGAAAGTCAAATCAGTGACCGTCTTTCTGTTGCATCGTGTCCATCTCACGCCCTCCTTGTCATGCTTCTCGATGATGTATCCGGTGATAGGACTGCCTCCATCTTCAGAAGGAGCCTCCCAAGTCAGCACCATTGAATCCTTCTTAATGTGTGAAACCTCCAGGCTCCTGGGGGATCCAGGTACCATGTATGGGTCTTTGATCATGACTGCATCAGACTCCAGCGGAGCACCGGTTCCAAACTGGTTCACGGCACGAACTCTGAAGATATACTCATTTCCCTCTAGCAGTTTTGTGACCTTGAGACAAATATTTTCCACTTTGGGGTCAATGACTGTCCAGACCAATCTGCTTGTCTCCCTCCTTTCAACAATATAGTGAGAGATCTTGCTGCCACCATCTTGTATCGGGGTTTTCCATGCCAGACAGCATTGATCTTTAGTTATACCTGTCACAACAAAAGGCCCCTGTGGTTGTCCGGGTTTATCCAAAACAACCACATTGATGTGTGTGGCCTTTTCTCCTCCGAGGTTTCTCAGCAGCAGGGTGTACTGACCACCGTCTGAAAGTTTTGCCTCTTTGACGGAGATGAAGGCTTTCGTGGGCATGTTTTTGATCTCCCTGTGGATGGTGTTTCCCAGTTCCTGCTCCCCCTTCATCCAGTGGATAGAGGGCAGCGGTTTGCCATGGACGTCTGCGTCAATCTTAAAGTGTTCTCCGGCATTCACTACTAAGGTCTGAGTGTACTGCGGGTCGATGCTGAGGCGTGGCGGTTCGATCTCGTCCTTGGCGGTGATCGGGCCGGAGCTGTATGACGGCAGGCTGAACACACCAGCAGCATTTCTGGCGATCACACGGAACTCGTACTGGTTGTCCTGAACCAGTCCCGTGGCAACGTACTCTGTCTCGATGACATTTGTGAAATTAGCCTTCAGCCAGCGACCTTCCGGAAGCTCCTTCTTTTCCACAACATAGCCGGTGACCTTTGCACCACCATCATACTCAGGCTTTGTCCAAGCAATCGTCACAGAGTCTTTAGTGATCTTTATTGCCTCTGGGGTACCGGGAGGATCACAAGGATCCCTTGCAATAACTCCCTCAGAAACTTTACTGACTTTGCCAATTCCAACTATGTTTTCAGCATAAACTCTGTATTCGTACTCCATACCTTGCTCCAGACCACTGCTCTTGAAGGTCTGGTCAGTAATCAGAGACTTGTTGAGTTTGACCCACAGGATGCTGTTCCTCTCTTTACGTTCAAGATGGTAACCCAAGACGGTGCTTCCACCATCGTTCACCGGTTCATTCCAAGCCACCACCATACTATCCTTGGTGCAGGCTGCGATGGACGGTGTTCCTGGGGGTCCTGGGAGCTTGTACGGGTACTGGGCCAAGATACACTCGGACACGAGAGCTGGGCCTTTTCCGTATCTGTTTTCTGCGGTGATTCTGAACTGATACTCCGAGCCGGCCTTTAGTCGTCCAACTTTGATCTTGGTGCGTGCCAGGTTGTAAGACACCACCATCCACTCGGTCGTGGAAGTGTCCCTCTTTTCTACGACATAATTCTTGATGGTGCAGCCGCCATCATATTCAGGTGGATTCCAGGAAACAGTGACACTATCAGAAGTCACCTCCTCTACTTTAACTGGACCACCTGGCTGGCCGGGTTTGTCGAGGACGACGATTCCGATATTGGCCGTCGTCTCTCCTGCCGTGTTGCTGAGGGTGATGATGTAGTGTCCAACGTCGTCCTTTGTGGCCTCTTTAACGTTAAGATTCAACATTGTATCTGTTGCAGTAAAGTTGACCCTGGTGGTCCTCTTCAGAGGCTGACTGTCCTTCACCCAGGATATAGCCGCTTTTGGACGAGCGACGTACGGCACTTCCACCGTCAGGTCTTCCCCTGCCAACACACTAAATGTGTTAAACAGCATCTTGGTGACAGGCGCAATCACAAGGTCTTTGACAATAACAGGGACGCCAATTTGACGAGGGTCGCTTGTTCCCTTCTCATTTCGAGCGGAGACGCGGAACATATATTCTTCCCCTGCGTTCAGTCCACTGATGGTAGCTTCAGTTTCCTTCACAATCACAGCCTGGCTCCACTTATCGACACCTTTAGGCTGGATCTCAACCACATAGCAGCCCACCCTGCTGCCACCATCGTGCTCTGGTTTTTCCCAAGAGAGTGTGACGCTGTTCTTGGTGACATCCTTCAGGGTAATCTTCCCCGGTGGCTGAGGTTTCTCAGACACTTTGATGGACTCACCAGTTTCAATCGGCAGTCCGATGCCATATTCATTCTCAGCAAGGACCCTAAAGTAATAGTTGCATCCTTCAAGCAGCTGGTCCACTGTGAAGGTGGTTTGATGACAATTAGCATTAACGGTAGCGTATGCTTTCCTTGTAGACTCACGCTTTTCAACAACATAGTTTTTAATCTTCACTCCTCCATCGTTCACAGGTGGTTCCCAGGCCAGAGTGACGGCTTCATTTGTCACTGCAGTAATCTTCAGGTTCTGCGGGGCACTGGGTGTGTCCAGCACTCTGACCTGGATTGTTGCGGTCTTGGAGCCGGAGCTGTTTTCAATTGTCAGATTGTATTTTCCACTGTCAAATCTGTTGACATTTTCAATCACCAGTAATGTGTATGATGACGTGCTGTCAATAGTCGCCCTCTCAACAGGCTCCCCATCTCCTTTGGTCCATTTGGCCTGAGGACTTGGCCGTCCTTTGATGGGAACAAAGAGTCTGAGTGAACAACAGGCCCTGAGACTGACCACCTTCCGGAGTTCAAGGTCCAGGTCCATCTCGGGTGGGATTTGCCGGTCCTCTGCCTTAGCATTGTCAGGAACAGACGCAGGCTCTCCAATTCCTTCGGCGTTGATGGCTGAGATGTTGATCTTGTACTCCTGGTTCTCCTTTAGATTAATGATGGTGAATGAAGTTGCAAGCAGGCCCTCCTTCGGCGTCACAATGGTCCACTCCTCCTCTGCTTTTTCAGATGGGACACACGTTTCCACAATGTAACCGGTGATTTCAGAACCACCATCATATACAGGTCTGTTCCAGGCCACGGTGATAGAGGACTTCGTGGTGTCCAGGATTCTGGGGTTGCATGGAGCTCCTGGTTTGAACAGTCCGTCAGTGGCCTTGTAGAATGGACTAGAAACACTGGGCAGGCTGATGCCTGCAGCGTTTTCTGCAATAACTCTGAACTCATATTCATGCCCGTCGTGCAGACCTGTAGCCTTGAACTGCAGATCCTTCACCTTTCTCTTGTTGCACTTGAGCCAGCGGAGACCAGCTTTGTCTTTTCTCTCAATGTGGTAGTTGGTGATGGGGGTTCCTCCATCACTCTTTGGTGCTTGCCACATTAATACCATTGAATCTCTGGTGATGGCAGTGACCTCCGGGCTCTCCGGAGGGTCTGGGATCGTGTATGGATTGTCTGCAATCGTGGGCTCAGATTCGAGAGCCTCGCCGATTCCATATTTGTTCACTGCCATGACTCTGAAAATGTATTCATTTCCTTTGAGGAGCTTTGTCACTTTATGTTTTGTGACTTGTAGGTCTGAAGCCACATTGGTCCACACCAGTCGGCTCGATTCACGCTTCTCAATCACGTATCCTTCGATTTTGGCGCCGCCATCATCTGCAGGTAGTGTCCAAGCGAGGACACAGTTGTCAGCAGTGACGTCCGACACTTCAAGGGGCCCACCTGGTGGTCCAGGCTTGTCCAGAACTTTAACATTGAAGATGTGCTTTGCAAAGCCTCCCACATTAGTGGCGGTCAAAACAAACTCTCCCCCGTCTGATCTGACAGAGTCCTTGTTAGTCAAAGTGGTCGTCAGTTCAGTGAACTTGACGTCAAGCTTCAACGTGTTCTCAATCTCTTTTCCATTCTTTGTCCAAACCATTGAGGGCGTTGGTTGTCCAGCAATATCAGCGTCCAGCTTGAAGGACTCTCCTGCCTTCAGGAGAACCACGTCCTTGTAGATGGCATCGACCATGATCCGCGGCTCGACGATGTCGTCTTTGCAGGTGATTTGGTCTGAGGGGTCGGAGGGGAGGCTCACGGCGCCTGCCGAGTTTCTAGCAATGACACGGAACTCATAGACGGTGTCCTGAGTCAAACCACTGACGGTGAACGCCGTCTCTATGATGTTGGTGAAGTTGGCTCTCATCCAGCGACCAGCAGGCAGCTCTCTCTTCTCCACGATGTAGCCGGTGATCTTGAAGCCACCGTCGTACTCCGGCTTCGTCCACTGGATGGTGATTACGTTCTTGTTGACGAAGATTGGCTCAGGCTGACCCGGTGGGTCGATGGGGTCCAAGGCAAGTATTGCCTCCGAGGCTTTACTGGGTTTACCGACTCCGGCCATGTTTTCAGCTGAGACACGGAATTCATAAGCAACTCCATCTTCAAGCCCAGAGGACTTAAAGATGTTTCCTTTCACAAGACTCTTGTTGATCTTGTACCACATGATGCTGCTCCTCTCCTTCCTCTCAACATGGTAGCCAATCACTTCGTTTCCACCGTCAGACACGGGCTCGTTCCAGCCAATCGTTATTGAGTCCTTGGTGAAAGCCACGACATTGGGAGTTCCAGGAGGTCCAGGTACTTTGAACGGATACGCAGCCACGACTGATTCTGAGGTGATGGGTGGTCCAACGCCATATCTGTTCTTTGCCTTGACTCTGAACTGGTACTCTGATCCAGTGGTTAACCGAATGGCTTTGTAAACTGTGCGGATGATGTTGGTCGACAGCTCATTCCACGTTTGGGAGGTTGTGTCTCTCATTTCAACCACGTAGTTGTTGATGGGCACGCCGCCGTCATTCTCGGGAGGCTCCCACGAAAACACACAGTAGGTGCGAGATATCTCTGAGATGTTCACCGGTCCTTTAGGTGGACCAGGTACATCATGCACTCTAACGATGATGTTGTCCGTCACAGAGCCGACGATGTTCTTTGCCGTCACGGCATACCTGCCGCTGTCTGCTCGGACGCACTCACCGATGCTGAAAATGACAGTTGCGGCTGTTGTTTCCACGTTGGTTCTCTGCGTGAGCTTAAGGGCGGCACCGTCTTTCTGCCAAGACACTGTTGGCCTGGGACGACCCATTACCGGTATTTCAACCTTTATGTCATCACCTGCTCTGGCAATGATCGTCTTCTGACAGATGCCACGCAGGTCAAACTCAGGCAGGGAGGTGGAGTCTCTGACGACGATGGGTTTGCTCTCACGTGGAAGGCTTCTGCCAGAGTGGTTGACAGCCATCACACGGAAGACATACTCTTCATTCTCATTGAGGTTCTTCACTAAGAAGTCCATGGTCTTCACTGTGGTGACGTGGGCCCACTGGTCGGTTCCCTTCTTCTGGGCTTCGAGGACGTATCCTGTGATTCTGCTTCCGCCGTCGTGCTTGGGTTTGGTCCATGCCAGGTTGACTGAGGTCTTTGTGATGTCGGTAGGAATAATGCTGTCTGGAGGAGTGGGGGCCTGGGATGCACGGACGGGATCGGTAGTTTCCACTGCTTCACCGATACCATACTCATTCTCAGCAGAAACTCTGAAATAATACTCGCAGCCTTCACCCAGCTCGCCTATTCTGACTGATGTAGTAGGACATTTTGTGACGACAGTAGCAAAGGCTTTGCGTGTTGATTCTCTCTTCTCAATGATGTAGTTTGTGATCTTGGCACCGCCATCAATCAGAGGTATCTCCCACTGCAGAGTGATGCTCTCCTTGTCAATCTTGACAGGTTTCAGGTTCAGTGGAGGTCCAGGTGAATCCAGGACTCTCACATGTATGTCAGCAGTCTTCTTCCCGGCAGAGTTTTCCAGAGTGAGCTCATATTTGCCTGCATCTATCCGTGAACTCTCAGGTATGATCAGCATTGTGAACGATTCCGTGCTGTCGATAACGGCGCGTGGCACTGGGCCACCTTCCTTGGTCCAGGTGACTGTGGGTGTCGGGCGTCCCTTGATCGGTACGAACATTCGAATGGAGCAGCCGGCTCGGACAACCAGAGTTCTTCTCAGGTCAAGGTCCAACTCCAAACCTGGTTCAGCTGCATGCTCCACAATCTCCACCATCTCTTTGGTTTCAGCAGGTTCGCCGGCGCCCTTTGCATTCACTGCGCTGATTCTGAAGTGGTACTTTCCGCCGTTTTCCAGCTCAGGCACGACGAACTCTGTGATCCTCAGCGGAGACGAAGGCGTATCCTTCACCCACTCTTCTGTGCCATCCTTCTTATGCTCAATCACGTATCCTGTGACCTGCAGACCGCCATTGTCGAGAGGCTTGCCCCAGTTCAGTGTCGCCGTGGTCTTTGTTGTGTCTGTTACTCTAGGATTGACCGGAGGTCCAGGTGGATCTGTGACACATCAGAAAGGTGACTCAATGAGTTAAACAAACCTTGTAAGAATTGATTCAGATAGCAGACAAAAGTCTGTATGTGAGAAGGTGACACTGGACTTCTAAACTCACAAGCAGCGACGATGGTCCTGACAGCCATTGAAGGCTCGCTCGGCTCTCCAAATCCGGCTTTGTTCTCAGCAAGAACTCGGAACTCGTACTCCACGCCTTCGGTAAGACCTGTCACCTCGTAGCTCAGCTCAGTCACAGACTTCTTGGACGCTCTCATCCATCTCATTCCCTTCTTCTCTTTCTTCTCCACACAATAACCAATTATGTCACTTCCTCCATCCTCAGTGGGTCTTCTCCAGGTGATGGAAGCTGAATGTCCGTCAACTTTTTCCACCTCGGGTTTGGACGGTGGGCCCGGAGGGCCTGCACACAGAGACAAAGAAAAACATGACTAAAAATTGCTTTTATTATTCTGAAGGATGTAGACTCACGGCGCATACCAAATCTGTCCACCATCCTGACAGCCTCAGAGTGAGCTGGCTCGCTGGCTCCGTACTGGTTCACGGCAGAGACTCTGAAGAAGTACTCGTTACCCTGGATGAGCTTGTTGGCCACATAGTGACAGTCGAGGACCTTCTCCTCCAGAATGGTCCACAGCAGACGGCTGGTCTCCCTCTTCTCAAGGGTGTAGTATTTGATCGGGGAGCCTCCGTCCTCAGTCGGCGCCGTCCAGGTGAGAGTTGCCTTCTCCGAGGAGATGCCACTGCATTCAATTGGTCCGGGAGCTCCAGGAACATCAAGGACTTTGACCTTGACGGTTTCCTCCTTCACGCCGAAGGGGTTACTGGCAGTGATGATGTAGTCTCCAGAGTCCTTCCTGCTGGCATATTTGACCGACAGGGTGGAGGACGTGGCGGTGCTCTCAATGTGAACCAGGTCTGAGGGTTTGAAGTACTTTCCACCCTTCGACCAGCAGGAGGTTGGTGCAGGTTTGCCCAAAATGCTGGTGGCAGTGATGACGATGGTGTCGCCTGCTCGTACGGTCAAGCCCTCCATCACCTGGGCATCGATGGTGATGGTTGGTGCAGCTGTGGGAGAAGAGACATTCATCACACAGTTCTCCAAACTTCTGAAAGTATTCAGACTGGTGTTTGGTTTCCACCCTACCATATTCATCTCTGCAGATGATGGTGTCCGTCTGCTCAGAGGGCGGACTCAGAGCACCGGCAGAATTCTTCGCCCTGATTCTGAACTCATACTTGCAGCCTTCTTGCAGACTGCTGACGGTAAAGGCAGGTTCCACTACGTTCACCTGATTGGCCTTCATCCAGATCTTTGAGGGAAGGTCTCGCTTCTCCACAATGTAGCCTGTTAGCCTGTGGCCGCCATCAAACTGAGGTTCGGTCCATTGGAGGGTCACTGTACTCCTCGTGATGCTGACCACGTCAGGTTTACCAGGTGCATCTAGAACACCGACATGACAAATTTTGTTGCTGTTCTTACTCCTATACTTGTTGCTCCTCTCATTCATACATACCGATTGGATCCAGCGCCACCTGTGGGTCGGTTGGAGCGCTGGGTCTGCCGACACCAGCCAGGTTGATGGCCAAGACTCTGAACTCGTACTCCAGACCTTCCGTGAGTCCAGTGATCTTGTGCTCCTTCATCCTGAGAGGAGCCTGGCTGGCCCGCTTCCACAACATGCTGTTCCTTTCCTTGAACTCCACGTGGTAGCCTGTTTGGACGACAGACACACCAAACCGTCACCTTCGTAGGTGTGACTGCTGGACTGCTGGAACCAGACACCCAGTCGTCTTTCACACGGTTTAGCTTTACAAATAGTGCTATGTACCAGTGATGGGGGACCCTCCGGTCTTCCTGGGATCCATCCAGGCCAGGTAAGCAGAGTCATGACGCATACTCATGACCTGGGGGGGAGCGGGGGCGTCGGGAACATCTGTGGAGAAGCATTCAGTGGTCAGACTCGGTTCAGAAGGGACCTCGGCGGTCACGCAGTCGTCTTGACGGTCACTTACTGAATGGGTGTTTGGCCACAACCGGTTCAGACTTCAGTCCCTCACCAGCGCCATACTTGTTCTCGGCGGCCACCCTGAAGATGTACTCAGTGCCTTCGTGGAGGCCGGTCACCCTCATGCTGTTGCCCTCCACACTGGAGGACACGGTCACCCACATGTTGGTGATGGAGTCTCTCTTCTCCAGGATGTAGTTGGTGATCTCGGAGCCACCGTCGTCTTTGGGAACGCCCCACTTCAGTGTGGCGCCGTCGGCGGACACGTCTTTAAACTTGACAGGTCCGACAGGGATGCCGGGTTTACCAACGACCCTGAAACAGCATCAGAGACACCATCACTTTCTAAATTTCTATTGGCAGGAAGTTAAATCGTATGAACTGCAGTGAAATATCTGAACTGATGAAAACTTTTCACTCCACAGGAAGTGACTGAAACTGGACTCTCAGTCATTCAGGAACCTTAAAACACTTCAAACATCAAAACTTTATTATTTTTAGTTTGTGACTGTTTGGAACTGAATTGATTAGGTTAGATTTGGTTCCATGGCTCTCAAATGATTCTTCACACCATCAATCTGTCATTCATCCTGGTGGGTAGTGGGACCCGTACCTGATGAAGATGGTGGACTCTTTGGTCCCAGCGCTGTTCTTCAGGGTAATGAGGTATTTGGAGGCATCAGTTCTCTGGCAGTCCCGGATCAGGAGGGTGGTGTTGACGGAGGAGGACTCTGCACAGACCCGTCCGGTATCAGTCAGGTCTTCATCGTCTCCCTTCTTCCAGGAGACTTTGGGTGTGGGTTTGCCGACGATAGGGATCTTCAGGCGAACGGTGCTGCCCTCTTTAGCAATGTAGCACATGTTGGGTAGCTCCCTCAGGTCGCAGCTGGGAGGAACTTTAGAGAAAAACCATAACATCTTTTAACCTGCATGTGTTCCCTGACCAGTCAAAGGGTAGCAAAAACTTACTGAGCTGGTCCTTGGCGACCACGGTCAGCTCTTTGGGGGGGCTCTCTCCAGAGTCGTTGACAGCTTTGACTTGGTACTTGTACTCTCGGCCTTGCACCAGGTCTTTGGCACTGTACTGCATGTTCTTGGACCTCATGAGCTCCTTGAACTTGTCGTCTCCATTGAGGACCTCCAGCACATAGCAGGTGATGCGGCTGCCGCCATCGGTCAGTGGTTTCTTCCAACTCAGAGTGCAAGAGTCCTTGGTCACCAGCAGGGTCTTGAAGTCCTGAACGGGACCAGGCTCCTCTGAACAGGGGAAGAAACCGGCATCAGGACAAGTTCAGCAACAGAAGCACCGGGAATCACCGAAACAGAGAATTGCTCATAGCTCAGACATAGGGCCAGGCTTCCACTGCCTGACCCAGCAGACCTAGGTCATCATCTCTTCTGTCTCAACATCTCATCAGTCTAATCTCATCTATTTCATCTCTCTCATCATCCAGCACTCAGAGCACCATGGCAGAGCCTGCTGCTAATGGCCGACCTGTGGCTCTGACGGCGTCTGCGGTGTCGCAGTACTCTCCAGCTCCCAGCTGGTTGACGGCACACACTCTGAAGCAGTAGGAGCGTCCGGCGTCAAGGTCTGGGATCTGGAATGCCGTCTTCGTGCAGTCCTTGGTGACGGCGGACCAGGCTTTCCTCTCGGTGTCACGCTTCTCCACAATGTAGTGGGTGACTTCGAAGCCGCCGTTAATCAGAGGAGCATCCCAGTAGATGTCGGCGCTGTCTTTGGTTGTCTCCTTCACCACCAGGTTGACCGGTGGTCCGGGAGTGTCTGAAAGATGTTCAGTTAGAACACTGATCCTTTAAACAGGAAGCGCAAGCACTGAACACACACACAGACCAACCGAAATTTCACTGACCAAACACTTTGACGATGACAGTGTACATCTTCATGCCGGCTGAACTCTCCAGGTTCAGGATGTACTTCCCGGCGTCGTATCTGTTGACATTCTCCACCAGCACCGTGGTGTCGGTGGCGCTGGATTTGATGATGATGCCCTGTCGGTCCTTGATGTTGGTGTTCATCTTGGCCCAGGTGACCCTCGGTGTGGGGCGGCCCCTGATGGTGGCATGAAGTCTCATAGTGGTGCCGGCGTGCAGCTCCAGGCCTTCCTTGAGCTCGGCGCTGAGCTCTGCCTCAGGAGGAACTATGCAAACATGGTGGAAGCACAGAGTGAAAAATAGTCTGTGAAATCACATCAGGGTCTCGATGTGGTCCTACTGAACTATTTCCATCTCCTCCAATCCAGACTCAACCTACCTACGATGTCCTTGGCAATGTGCTTATCGGGGACTTCGGCCGGCTCACCAAAGCCAACCTTGTTGACAGCCGTGATGCGACACTGGTACTCGGCCTTGTCGATTAGGTTCTGGACCACGTAGTGCGTGTCCTGCAAGTTTCTGGGGACATTGCAGCGTATCCAGTCTGTGGTGCCAGTCCTCTTAACCTCCACCAGATATCCGATGACGGGCGTTCCACCATTGTTAGCCGGGGCGGTCCATGTGAGGCTAAGGGTGCTGTGGGTGGTGTCGGTCACACTGGGGTTCAGGACGGGCCCAGGTGGAGCTGTGAAAGACCATATTACTGAAATTAAGAAACTGCACGGTAAAAAGACCTATATGAGGTCCTCAGATATGAAGGAACCAGAACTCACTGAGGGGGTTCATGGCTGTGGTGGCAGCTGAGGGCTCGCTGGGTTTGCCGGGCCCGGCTCGATTGACGGCAGTGACTCTGAACTCGTACTCGGCTCCATCGGTAAGACCCATGGCCTCAAGGCTCCTCTCCGTCATGGGTTTCCTGTTCATCTTGGTCCAGTTCAGCTCCTTAGTCTCCTTCTTCTCCAGCAGGTAGCCAAGGACGGTGGACTTACCATCGTCAGCTGGCTCCTTCCAGCTCACAGTCATACAGTCTTTGGTTACGTTGGTGATCAGTGGAGCCTCGCAGGGACCAGGAACCGCTAAAAGCAACACCAGAGGTGTCATATTAGTTTCATGAAAAACATTTTATTTGAAACCAGAAACTGTCAGCTGAAGATCTCTTGCGACCAGCGATGACTCACTGAAGGGGTCCTTGGCAATGACGGGACCTGTGATCAGTGGGTCTCCGACCCCCCACGTGTTCTCGGCGCGGATTCGGAACTGGTACTCATGACTCTCGATCAGCTTGTCCACATTCAACTCCAGGATGTCGCCCTTGATCTTGGAGGATACCAGAGCCCAGTTCGGCCTGCTGGTCTCCCGCTTGTCCACAATGTAGTTCTTGATGGGGGCACCGCCGTCTTTCAAGGGAGGCTCCCAGGACAGCTTGATGCTTGTGGCAAAGGTTTCTAAGAACTTGGAGCTCTGAGGAGGACCAGGCACATCTGCAGGGACACACGGTCAAACACTTGGTTGTAAAAGGTCCATGAAGAACAAACTGTCAACGCATGGATGGAGAAAAGAATACTCACCGAGTACAATGACCTGGATTTCAGCGGTCTTGGATCCGCTGGCGTTCTCGGCCTGGATGGCGTACGTTCCCGAGTGCTCCCTGGTGACGGCAGGGACCTCCAGTTGGAAGTGGTGCCTCTGGTGAGTGATGACTTGGCCTTCGCCAGACTTCAGGTTGTCATCGCCTCTCTTCCAGGTCACTCTGGGCATTGGCTTACCAAACACCTCGGCCTCCAGGACAATGGTGGATCCGGCCTTCACCTTCAGACCCTTCTCCATCCTGGCGCTAAGCTCCACCCGTGGAGGAACTGTGAAAAACAGCTTAGGTCAGACACCCATCCTCGTCTGCGTCTGTGTACATGCCTGAAAAAGTCAGACTAACCATTTTCAGCGCAGACCAGGACTGGGTCTGAGGGCTCTGAGGGTTTGCTCATGTTGACGGCTGTCTTGGCAATGACTCTGAACTGGTACTGCAGGTCTCTCTCCAGGCCTGTCACCGTGTATTCTTCCCTGGGAACATTCTGGCTGCTGGTGTTGCAGCGTATCCAGGTGTTTCCGGGCAGCTGCATGGCCTCCACGTAGTAACCGATGATCTTGCTGCCACCATCATTCTTGGGGCGGGTCCAGACGAGCGTCACAGAGTTCTTGGTGACATCCAGGATTTCTGGTTTTCCTGGGGTGTCTGTGATGGTGAAAAAAACTACAACATCAGAGCAGAATCTCGAAGGAAACTAACGCGTTTGGTTGCACAGACATTGGCGGCGTGCTTACCGACGGGCGTTCTCGCTGTCACAAAGTCAGTCTTCTTGCTGGGTTTGCCCTGGCCGGCGCGGTTGATGGCAGACACCCTGAAGGTGTACTCCAGGCCCTCGATGAGGCCAGCACAGGGGTACTCGGTGGTGCGGACCACCGTGTCATTGGCTTTCACCCACAGCAAGCTGTTTCTCTCCTTACGCTCAATGTAGTACCCGGTGATGGGGCTTCCGCCATCACTCTCCGGCTTGTCCCACGCCACGAACATACAGTCCTTGTTGCACTTGTTGATGCGGCAGTTAAGCGGCTCGCTGGGGACATCTGGTGGACAGAACATACATCTGGCTGTCAGTGAGGGTGGAGGTGAACAGGGTTCGAGCCTGGAGCAGCTGGAGGCTTTGGATTGTTCACAGGCTCAGTTTGAGCTTTTCAAACAAATCATTTGGAGAATTCCTTCATACACTTTGCCACTTGTGATTTTCAATGAGTTTTTACAACTTTTCAATAGTTTCCATCACCAAAACCCAGCTTCACTGAAATTAGTATTGAAACTAACTTGATACCTGCTCCCAGTGGTAGTGTAGTGAATACTACTACTGGACTAATGATGAACATGGTACGCCTAAATATGTTCTAATTTCAACAACTGAAAATGTGCCAGAGTTGCTGCAGTGCTGTTCTGCATATATCAGATGTCAAATTACACGGTCTACAGAGAGGAGTTAATGTAAGAATATAGACCATACAAAGCAACTTTTTGTCATATTTATTCTTGGTATGTATACTTAAATTATATGTTGGCCACTGTGCATGTGCAGAAGTTGAAATGGAAAAATTTTTACCACGACACAAGTGCGCAGAAATCACAGAATGTGCTTCCCGTACTTGACTGGAACTTCGCGACTGACGGTAATCAAATATATTTAAAAACAAAAAATATTATTTCAACCTCAGATATCTATTATGGCATCTGCATTTCCAGAAGCTTCCGTGGTTCATCATGACGGGGGGAACCCTGACATGGCTGACGTTAAGGTTCCATACGTGAAGACTCACCGAAGGGGAACTTGGCGACCATCCGGTCGGACTGAATGGGATCGGACACGCCGTAGCGGTTCTCGGCTCGGATGCGGAACACATACTCCTTGCCAGGGATAAGCTTGCCCAGCCTGGTGCCGGTCTTGGGGCAGGAGGAGACCGCAGTCACCCAGTCACCTCTGCTCACGTCACACTTCTCCACCACGTAGTTGGTGATGTTGCTACCTCCATCCTCCAGTGGTTTGTTCCAGGACAACGAGCAGGCATCCGAGTCGATGTCGCTGATTTCCACGGGGCCCTCAGGTGGACCGGGGATGTCTGGAAACCACATTCGCATGTCAACCTTTCCCGCTCGCCCACCACACAACTCGACTGGTCGTCTGGAGACCACGCTCACCTCTGATGATGATCTTCAGGGTTTGTTCCACTTTGGAGGAGCTGTTCTCGGCCACCAGGCTGTACTCGCCGCTGTCCATCCTGGACACGTCCTTGATGATGAGGACACACAGGTTACCTGATCGGTGCACAGCCAGGCGGCTGGACGACACCACTGCGTCCTCGCCACGCATCCACTTGCAGGTTGGAGATGGTTTTCCTGAAACCAATGCCTCCACCCTCAGCTTGGCTCCGGCACGAGCGCCCACCATGTCTGGCATGACGATCTTTGGTTCCACTGCCAAGAAAACAACCAAATTCATATAGGTGTGGTAAAAAAGTCCTGGCCAGTGACGAGAGTCTCTCCATTACTTACACATCTGCTCCTTAATCTCCACTGGCTCTCGGCTCTCGGTGAAGGAGCTCATGCCCATGATGTTCTTGGCAGCCACTCTGAACCGGTATCTCTTCCCTTCCTTCAGGCCGCTGACATTAATGCTTAGACCTTTGACGGTGGTGTAGGCATTCCACACCTCCTTCTCAGGCTCCTTCTCCTCCTTGTCCTCCTCCACCACTGGAGGAGGTGGAGGAGGAAGTGGAGCTTCCTCTCCTTCAGGAACCTGCAAAAACAGTCAGGAGACAATCAGTGTTTGCTTTAGGTTTTCATTTCTGTTTTGACAAAGTCATTGTTCACAAACCTCCACAGGTGCAGGTGGTGGAGGAGGAGGTTTAACCTCGATGTACTCGATCACATAACCGTCGATCTTGGCACCTCCGTCGCTGACAGGCTTCACCCAGCCGACCACGGCACTGTTCTTGGTTATCTCAAGCACCTCGATCTTCTGACAAGGATCAGGTTTACCTGAACAGATAATCAGACAGGTGAGTGTTTCTGACTGTGGTGGAGCTCTCAGGTCTTCAGGTTGGGCATGGAGCCGATACGTACTGACGGGGTCGGAGGCCAGGTATGATGTGGGAGACACCCGTGGGACTCCGGCGCCATACTCGTTCACCGCCGTCACTCTGAAGTAGTACTCTGTTCCCGACATCAAGCCAGTGACTTTGAAGGGCACTTTATCCAATGCAACTTCGCCTTTAACGGTTGCCCAGGTCTTGCGATCAATTTCCCGCTTCTCTACAATGTAGTGTGTGACCTCGCTGCCGCCGTTCACCTCTGGAGGGTTCCAAGCAAGCATAGCAGATGTCTGCTTGATGTCTGTAGCCTCCAGGTTCATCACAGGTCCAGGAGTGTCTGCAGGGGGGAGAAGAACACATTGGTCACAGGAATTGAGTGACTGGATACTTTGGAGCGCTGCAGGAAGTCCCGCCCACACTCACCCAGAACCTTGACGTTGACAAACACGGCCTTCTCTCCGGCGGAGCTCCGTAGGGTCAGGCAGTATTTGCCAGAGTCATCGCGAGTACTGTCAGGGATGACTAGGAAGGTCATGGTGTCAATGAGGTCCACTTTACCCTTCCGGACCACGTTGTCGATGCCCATCCTCCTCCAGGTGACCTTGGGCGGTGGTCTACCTCGGATAGTGGCGTACAGTCTGATGGGGCAGCCTGCTCTCACCGTCAGGCCTTGCTTCAGGTTGGCATCCAGCTCAATCTCTGGAGCCTCTGTTAGACCAAATAGTTTAGCAGACCATCAGACACCTGCACTCCCCAATAGTCTTAATCCTAGTCTTAATGGATAAAACCTTTAGATCATGTATTAATATACTAGATGATGTATAAAACTGTTCTAGATAATGGATAAAACTACTGGATAACTAAAAGAAACTGTAGTAAAACATGTAGAGTTTTAAAAGCTGGTGTGGCCGCAGGGAATGTCATAACTGAAAGAGTCCTCACCCAGAATCTCTCGGGGGATCACTGCTCCATCCAGGTCGCAGGGCAGACTCATGCCAACCTGGTTCTGAGCTGACACTCGGAACTCATACAGCAGCTTCTCATCCAGACTCGACACTGTGAACTCACACACCACCAGCTGTGCTGCCACGTTGCACCTCTTCCAGCCGTCGTCGCCCTTCTTGGCGCTGCCTTGCACCCTCATCTCCACGACGTAGCCGATGAGCGGGGCACCGCCGTCCGACACGGGCTTCGTCCAGCCCAGGGTCACCGAGGATTTGGTGCTGTCCAGGACTTTCAGGTTGGTCGGAGGTGCAGGAGGCTCTGCAAAGAAAATATCGTCAATACTAGGAACAACTTCACTCTGTGAGAAAGTTGTCAGAAGTTAACCAACAGACATATGAGCATCACGTACCAACTGTGTCCTTTGCAGTGATGGCACGTGAAGGCTTGCTCGGGCTGCCAACACCGATTTCATTGACGGCCTTGACTCTGTACTGGTAGTCGTGGAGGGGCAGGAGTCCAGTGACGGTGAAACGAGTGGAGGGGATGGGGTCCTTGTTGACTGGAGACCACCTGACAGCGTGCTCCTCCCTCTTCTCCAGCAGGTATCCAGTGATTGGCTTCCCACCGTCTTTCTCCGGTTCAGACCATTGCACTGTCATTTCCTCTCTGCCAATCTTTGTGACTTCTGGGGCTTCAGGGGGGTCGGGTACGTTGAACTGAGTTCCGACGAGGATGGCCTCGCTCTGCACCGCAGGTCCGGGACCCATCTTGTTCTCGGCTCGGACTCTGAAGATGTACTCGTTGCCCTCGATGAGACGGGTGACATTGGCCTTGTTGGTGATGACGGCGTTAGAGTGTACCGACCAGACACCTCTCTTGGTCTCGCACTTCTCGATGATGTAGTTGTAGATGTCACAACCACCATCATCTTCTGGGACTTCCCAGGCCAGGTGGCAGCGGTCGATGGTGATTCCAGACACCTTGAGGTCCCTGATAGGACCTGGTCGATCAAGTACGTTGACCTTAGCATGAGCAGAACACGTTCCTGCACTGTTGGAAGCAGTGACAACGTATTTTCCACTGTCACTGCGCCTTGAACCGGTGATCAGCAGCTTTGAGAAGTCTGTGCCCGTCTCGATCTGAAGCTTGGGGCCCTTCTTCAGCTCATCTGTGCCATCGTCTTTGGTCCATTTGACATCAGGCAGAGGTTTTCCCTTTATCATTGCCTCAATGGGGATAGAGTCTCCCGCCCTCACCACCAGAGTAGCGTCTAATTTGATTTTGATCTCAGGCTCCATCAGCTGTTCCTTCACCAGAACTTCAGCTGTGGTCACCCAGTTGCTCTCACCTCCTTCATTCTTGGTCTGAACTCTGAACTGGTAGATCTGGTTTTCAATGCACCGGTCAGCCATGAAGTATGTCTCCTTGATGGCACCTTTGTGAATCCTCTCCCACTCTTCGGCCTCCTTTGGTTTCTTCTCCACATGGTAACCCAGGTTCCGGCTTCCACCGTCATAGTCAGGCTTCTTCCACTTGAGGAAGCAGAACGTCTTTCCAATCTCGGCAACGTGGAAGTCAATGGGTTCACCGGGTTTCTCGATAGGATCCACTGCGAGCACGGGTGTCTTGGTCTCAGTGGGTGGACCAGCACCGATCTTGTTCTCTGCACTGACACGGAAGAAGTACTCGCAGCCCTCAGTAAGTGGCGCCTTCATGAGACGCTTGGTGCAGTCGCTGGAGACCACAGTCCATCCTCTCTGGCTCGGCTGACGACACTCGATTATGTACTGTGTGATCTCGGTACCACCGTTGTCTTCAGGGTTCTCCCAGGACACCATGCAGGAGTTCTTGGTCACGTAGGCTACCTTCAGATTCTGGCAAGGCCCTGGAGTGTCCAGAACGTTGACGAGAATAGTTGCCTGAGCCTGTCCACTAGAGTTCTTGGCGATGATGGCATATTTACCGTAGTCTGCCCGGACTGCCTCATTGATGACCAGTTCGCACAGAGGGTAGTTGTTGTTCATCTCTGTGCGCTTGTCCCGGCCCATGGCTCTGGCATCCTTGGTCCATGTGATCTCTGGATCTGGTCTACCTTTCACTCTGGTGATGAGACTTATGATTTGTCCCGCTCTGACAGTCAGGGAGTCGCGACAAGACACGTCAACAACAATCTCTGGGGGCACCAGGATGTCCTTGGCCAGGACGGTTTCTGAAAGCTCCCTGGGTTCACTGTCTCCAACCTTGTTGGTGGCTCTGATGCGGAATCGGTACTCCAGTCCTTCAATGAGGCCTGGCACTCTGTAGGCACACATTTTGATGAGGTCTTTGTTGATTCTGTCCCACTGAGCTGTGCCTGATTTCTGGGCTTCGACCACGTAGCCCAGTATGGGACTGCCTCCATCTCTGGTCGGCTTAGTCCAACAAAGGTCAGCGTAGGATTTGCTCCAGTCCTTCAGTTTAGGGTTGCCAGGAGGACCTGGTTTGGTCAGGGCCCGTGTGGCTTTGACAGGGTCAGAAGAGAGAGACGGCAAACTGGTCCCAGCAATGTTCTCAGCAAAGACTCTAAACTCGTAGCTGTTTCCTTCAAACAGGCCAGAAACTCTGTACCTGAGGTCCAGCACTGGAGTCTTGTTGACCCGGATCCACTTGCCGGTCATTTCTCTGCGTTCAATCACATAGCCACTGATGGGGCTTCCGCCGTCATATTCAGGCAGCGTCCAGTCAAGCGTCACGGCGTTCTCTGTGATGTCTGAACACTCAGGTGGACCCGGTGGACCTGGAGGATTGAACATGTGTTTGGCAATAGTCGGAGGACTTTCAAGACCAGTGCCAATGCCGATCCTGTTCTCTGCACGGACACGGACGATGTACTCGCGCCCCTTTTCCAGCCGTGACACTTTGGCCTTGGTGCCGGTGCCACTGGAACTGACCACGGACCAGGGCTCCCAGGGCTTCTTCACGTCCTTCTTCTCCACCACATAATTTGTGATTGGCGTTCCACCGTCGTCCTTGGGTGCCCTCCACTGGATCATCATATGATCGGGAGTCACCTCCAGGATGTTGATGGGTCCAATGGGTGGACCGGGCAGATCCAGCACCGTGACATGAAGGGCGGCGCTCTTAGAGCCAGCGGGGTTGGAGACAGAGACAATGTACTCTCCGGTGTCTCCTCTCTGGCACTCCGGGATGCTGAGGATGGACGAAGACCCAGTAGACTCGATGTGGTAACGGCCCTCCGAGGTGATCTCCTTGCCATCTGTCGTCCATTTGGCCGTAGGAAGTGGGATGCCGGTCATCTTGGCTGGAAGAGTGATGGGGCTGCCGGCTTTGACCACCAGACCTTCAATCAGCTTCACGTCCACTTCAATGGTCGGTGGCACTGAAAGAAACAGTGAGATGATGATTTTAGACAATAAACAGAAACAACAAAGCTCAAATGTCAGTTTTCTGTTCTATCTGTCAGACACTGTTGTGGACATGTAAAACACTGTATCAGTCAGTTTTTGGTATTTGGCGATATTCTCCTGTATTGGTGTTTGGGTGTGACGGTTATCATCTTACATGTCTTCTCCTGACAGGTGATGGGCACGCTGGTGTCGGGACGGCTCACACCGATGGCGTTCTGAGCTTTGACCCTGAAGCGGTACGTCTTCCCCTCCAGAAGGCCGGTGACATGGGCATGGTTGTTGCTGACAGTCTTGAAGGAGACCCAGTCGGTCTGCCCTTCCTCCTGGTGCTCCACCAAGAACCCAGTCACCTCACTACCTCCATCGCGGTCGGGCCACTCCCATGACAACCACACCTCCGTCTTATCTGCGTCGGTGTGGTGGAGGTTCTTCGGTGGGCCTGGTGGGTCTGAAAAGGAGGAGCAGGAGAAAACCATCATGAAGGACGGATGTTCTGACCAAACCCACATCCTGAGACAATAACCGATGTGGACTCACAGAGAGGATCTAAGGCTTTAATGGGCGTCTTGGTTGTGACGAAGTCACTCCTGCCAAACTGATTCTCTGCTGCCACCCTGAACATGTATTGGATTCCCTCCATCAGGTACATGGCCATCAGACTCAGCTTTTTATTGGCCGCGGCCACCGGCACCCACTGGTCGGCGGCCACATCCTTCTTCTGCACCACATAGTGGGAGATGACGGCCCCGCCGTTGTCCTCGGGGGCCTTCCAGGTCAGGTAGGCAGACTCGCTGGTGATCTCGGAGATGGTCAGGTCTCTGGGAGGAGACGGTTTGTCTGTGAGGAGACAGAGAGGGTCAGACTGACTGTTGCAAATGCTCACCTCAGTTTCATGACCTGCATGGACGATCGGCTGACTTACTCAGCACCAGCACGGCCACTGTTGCAGACTTCTTCCCGGCGGCATTCTCCACCGTCAGGGTGTAGTTACCGGAGTCTGCGCGGACACACTTGGGGATGAAGACCTTGCTGCCACCAGCAGTTATGGCAACGGTGATATGAGCAGGGACGTCGCCGTCGTTCTTCTTCCAACTGGCAGTGGGGGTCGGCACACCCTTGATTGTGGCGCTCAGGGTGATGTCGGTGCCCAACATGGCCAGGTGGTCCCGCGCCATGTTGGCATCCAGCAGCAACTCTGGCTCCTCTGTGGAGAGAGACATCCACCAAATTCAGGAAATATTGGAGTGTGGGCCGGCACATTGCCTGAGTCAAAGCTGTTTCACAGTTTCACCACAAAAGCTTCTTACCAAGTCTGTCGTGGACTTTGACGTTCTGCTTGACATAAGCTGGGTCGGACCTGCCGGCAGCATTGACGGTGAAGATCCTGAAGGTGTACTCGTGCCCGTCGCTCAGACCCGTCACCACGTAATGGAGGTCTGGACAGTCCTCCGGCTTCTGATTGGCCTGGGTCCACTCCACGGCGCCCGGCTTCTGGTACTCCACGATGTAACCGAAGATCCGCCCCTTCCCATCGTGACGAGGCATCTTCCACTTCAGGCTCACTGAGTCTTTGGTCTTATCGTAAGCCTCCGGCGTCACTGGGGGGCTGGGACGCACTGCAGGGGCAACAAAGATCATTAACTTTCAGGTATTTGTTTCATATGTTTGTATGGGATAGTGCATCGCTTCACCAGGTTACTGTAAATATGCCAGATTTAGCACAAAGCTATTTTACATCCATCGATCTTAATCCTATGCAGGGTCTCAGGTGTAATGACGGTTGAAGCTTTAAGTTGAAGTCATGCAGTTAAGATGTTGCTCAGTTAGTTATTGTTTCATCAAACTGCTGTTGTCTGCTTGGCACTGACCGATGGGATCTTTGGCGAGGATGGGCTTGGATGGCTCACTGGGATCTCCTGTTCCCAGCTCGTTCTCGGCCATCACCCTGAACTCGTACTGGCAGCCCTCCACAAGGTCCTGGACCCGGTACTGGGTGGCCGGGTACAGAGGATCTCTGGTCGCTCTCGACCACCGTTTGGCTCCCACTTCTCTCTTCTCCAGGATGTAGTTTGTTATGGGCTTGCCACCGTCACGCGGACGGTTCCACAGCACCAGAACATTGGTGGCGTACACCTCGCGGACTGTGGGAATGTCAGGGGCTTCAGGGACTCCTGGAGGTAGAAACAGAAGACTGGTTTATCAGACCCTGAAGGCAGCATCCTACCAACGAGACAAACAGCCAACTGGATGTATCAAGAGGACATCTCATGACATCTGTTGCCTGAACGTGACAGGATGTTTATCAAAACGTTGGAAGTTTAGTCTCCCTTTCTTGATCTCATTTCTCAGGGTGAGCTCTGTGAGAAGACGTACTGAAGAGATCTTTGGCTCTCATCTCTTCCGACTCCAGCGGATCGCTGATGCCGTACATATTTTCGGCAGAGATTCTCATCACGTACTCTTTGCCCTCCGTCAGTTTGGGGATCTGAGAGGGAGAGAATTACTGATCGTCTGTAAGTTTCACAAGTTGCCTGCAGACCTCTCTGTGTGAATGCGGTCCACCGGTCTTACCTTGCAGGTTGTCTTGGTGGTGGCGGACGTCACGGTGGTCCAGGTGTCCCTGTTCACGTCTCTCTTCTCGATGATGTAGTTGGATACGTCAACGCCGCCGCTGTCCAGAGGAGGTTTCCAGGAGATCACCATGAACTCCCTGTGCACCTCGTCGAACACCACCGGGCCAACGGGAGGTGTCGGGCGGTCTAAACAGGAACCAGAGAAAAAGGCCTTAGTGACGGAGTCCCTCAGGGTTGTGAGAGACAACCATTTCAACTAATTTTACCAATCTCAAGAACCATCATTTCCCAGGGTTTTGCTGTCGCCTGCCTGACATTAATGAACTGTTTGTGGCTTCTTGGTTCTACGTACCAACCACTGTCACGTTGGAGACTCCCTTCCTGGATCCAGTGCTGTTCTCCACCACCACCACATATTTGCCACTGTGCTTGCGCTCGGCCTTCATCAGGCCCAGTGACAAGGTGGTCAGCGTGTTTTTAAACATGACATGCTTGTCAGCCTTCAGCTCCTCATCGTCTCTGTACCACACGATGGACGGTGGTGGTTTGCCGGTGTAGCGGCCCTGCAGCAGGCAGCTCTCGCCCACACGGATGATGATCTTGTCACGGAAGTCCAGCTCAATGGTTGGCGGCTCTGCGCAAACAGACAGCAATGCATTAGACCCTGTAGTACCCCGAGGACTACTGGTGACCTATCTCACTCCATCAGAAGCTCACCCAGTTCGTCTCTGCAAGTGATGGGTTTGGTGCAGAACGACGGTTTGCCGGGTCCGACCTCGTTGACAGCGATGACCCTGAACTCATAGGTGTCACCCTCCCTCAGTCCATCGTAGGTGTACTTCCTCTCCATCAGCTTCTCCTTGGTCAGCCGGGTGAACTTGTCTTTGCCAATCATGCGCGCTTCCAGGATATACATGGTGATCTCAGAGCCACCATCAAACTTTGGTGGCTTCCAAGTGACGCTGATCAAGTCCTTGGTGACCTTAATGACCTCCAGCTCCTCTGGGCGGTCCGGTACACCTGAAGAACAACGACATGCTCAATGACCTTATTCGAGTGACAGATCAGGAAGTCTTGAATACTGTGTTTCATCAAACTCACTCATTGGCTCCTTGATGACGAGCTCGGCGGCTGTCTCCATGAAAGGTCCGACGCCGATGGCGTTCTCCGCGGCCACCCGGAAAAAGTAGGACTTTCCGACGGTGAGACCGTGAGCGATGGCGTTCTGCCTGCTGGCGGTGAATGACAGCGAGGTCCAGGCTTTGCGCTCGGCCTCACGCTTCTCGATGATGAAGTTGCTGATTGGTGAGCCGCCATCGTTCTCGGGGAAGAACCAGTTGATCTTGCAAGAGTCAATGGTCAGATTCTCAGCAATGAGTGGAATGCCCACAGGTCCGGGAACGTCTGAGGGTCAAAACAACCAGGTTCACAAAAAGGGAAGCCATTTTTAAATCGGTTATTGATGCTGCTGAGGCACCGCACCACCATGGATCTATTAAATAGCATGTATTTTACACAACACGTCACACAGTCTACCACTCACAACAGAGGACACACCCTGGACCTGGTCATCACTTATGGCCTGACCACTGGTGTCTCCTCTGTTGTAGACCTGCTGTGTCCGACCTCCTCTGTGTTATTTTTAACAGCGCTAGTTTTAACCTAAGGGAGGCCCCTGTGAGAACAGTGAGGAAACGCCATCTTACTTCTGAAGTGGCTGTAAATGTTACAGCTCACACGTGCTGACGTTTTACCTGCATCCAGTGATTTTATTGTTAATAATTTTAACAGTAAACTGATGGCAAGCCTTAACTCAGTGGCTCCTCTTAAAACCAGAATGATTAAAAACAAACCTCTGCCTCCATGGAGGAATGAGAAAATTAAATAACTGAAAAGACAATGCAGGAGTGCCGAAAGACAATGGAGGAAAACTAAATGAATTATCCACCATCAAATCTAACAGTTAGTTAAAACACTGTGGGTTCTGTGAGTCTGAGCTTCTTAACATCATGAACTTCTCTCTTCAGACGGGTGTTTTCTCTGCTGCCTTTAAAACGGAGGTGGTGAACTCGGACCCCTTCTGAAGAAGAGTCATTTAGATCCCAGCACTCTTGATAACTACCGGCCAGTCATCGACTGACCATTTTTAAGTAATATTTTAGAAAAACTGGTTTTAATCCAATTAAATGATTTTTTAAACAGAATCGATATATTAGAGAAATTTCCATCTACCTTTAGAACGAACCAGAGTACCGAGACAGTCCTAGTAAAGATTGTTAACGACATCAGATGTAACAGGGACGTTCAGAAACTTTCCATCCTGGTGCTACTGGATCTTAGCTCCTGGTGCTACTGGATCTTAGCTCCTGGTGCTACTGGATCTTGTCTTAGCTCCTGGTGCTACTGGATCTTAGCACTGCTGATCAGTGCATGCTGATCAGCAGCGTGCACTTTGTGCTACCTGAGGTATGAAAAGTGCGATATAGATAAAGCTTTATTTGATTTGAAGTCTCTCACCCAAAACTTCCACTGTGATGTTTTTGTTCTTCTCCCCGCCGGTGTTTTTGGCGGTCAGTTTGTAGATGCCGAGGTGTCTCCTGGCACACGGTTTGATGACCAGAGAGGAGCTGATGGCGGTTGTCTCCACCTTAGCCTCTGGAGGCAGTGCTGCTCCGTCTCGGCTCCAGGTTACCTCGGGCGACGGCTGGCCCGACACATAGGCGATGATGCGGATCACTCCACCGGCATGGACCACCATCCTCTCCTTCACCGAGGCGTCCAGGTCCAGCTCAGGAGCAACTGGACAAAAAAACTACATCACAGCCTGATCACTGGAAAACATTTCCCAGATTTTTTTAAAACTCACTGATTCGATCGTTGACCTCAAGCACCTCGGGCACTTCGCCTGGCTCACTGTTACCGGCAGCGTTAAAAGCGATGACCCTGAACCGGTACTGACCGCCGGCCTTCAGACCCGTGATCACGAAGCGCGTGCCTCTGATTTCAGTTTCCTTCGCCTAAATACAACAACAGCCATGACGCCACAGGGTTTACCAACATGAAATAACGGAGGCAAAAAAAACCAACACAACACAACCTGACTTCTCCCCACCTTCACCCAGGCCTCTGTGCCCTCCTCCTTGTACTCCACCCAGTAGCCCATGATCTTGGAGCCTCCGTCCTTAAGAGGAGGGATCCACTCCAGGTCCACCGTGGATTTTGTCCAATCAGACACCTTGGGGGTTGGAGGTGAGGGCGGGGCTACAGGAGGAGACAGACGATTGGTTATCATGCGGCTGGAACGTGAGCTGTTGCGGTGAGGGTGTCTCTTACAGGTGGGGTCTCTGGCGATGGTGGGGTCTGTGGTGGGACTGTAGAGTCCGGGCCCGGCGGCGTTGATGGCGCAGACCCTGAACAGGTACTGTGAGCCCTCGATGAGCCCGCTCACAACAAAAGATTCGCCCATTCCCATTGGTCGGATCGGGTCGCGGGTGACGCGGGTCCAACGCTTGCCCGCAGTCTCTTTGCGCTCCAGCCAGTAGCCGGTGATTGGGCTGCCGCCGTCATCGTCTGGCTCCTCCCAGTTCAACGTCATGGAGTCCATGGTCACGTTGGTGATGGTGGGCTTCTCCACCTGCCCGGGTGGACCTGAAGGAGGGACAGGAAGAGTCCGTGAACACTGGGACTTGCAGCTTGGCTTGGATGTTTGCAGAGACTCACTGTAGAGGATGCGGGCCACCTCCGGCTCGCTGTCCAGCGGCTCGCCAACGCCATACTTGTTCTGTGCCATGATGCGGAAGACGTACTCGTGGCCCTGCATCAGGTTCTCTACGGTCCAGATCCGCTCTTTGGGCTCACTGGTGACGGGCACCCAGGTCTTCCTGTTGGCGACCCGCCGCCAGATGACGTAGTTGGTGACTTTGGAGCCGCCGTCGTCCTTTGGAGGAAGCCAGGAGAGGGTGATCTTATCGGCTCCGATCTCCTCGAACTTGATTGGAGCAGACGGAGGACCAGGTCGGCCTGCAGTCACACGGTCAGAGACAATTAACCGTTAGCACCTGAGGAAATGTGTTCTGGGGTGTCTGCTTGTGGTGTCGGTTGTCGGTGTGATTGCCATCCTACCAAGCACGTTGAGCCTCATCTCCTTGGAGGCCTTGCCAAGGCTGTTGGAGGCGACCAGTGTGTACAGGCCGGTGTCTGGACGTTTGCCCTGCTGGATCAGCAGCGTGCAGCTGTCGTCGGACACCATCTTGTTGATGTGCTCGTCGTACTGCACCTCCACCCGGGCGTCGGGCTTGTGGGGCGGAGCCTTATACCAGGTGAGGGTGGGGAAGGGGCAGCCACGGAGCTTAGCCACGATGCTGATGTCGGAGCCCTGCTCCACCTCCATGAACTCCTTCAGCTTGATAGACGGAGCGCCTGGATGGAGCAGGATACAGCCAGATGGTTAAATTACCCCGTCTTACTGGTTAAACTAAGCAGGTTATACTAACCTGCTTAGTTTAACCTGGTTAGTTAAACTAAGACTACTAGTAAGAAAAGTACCGGAAAACTACTAGTTAAAATAACTAGGTTAAAGTAACCAGGTTGAACTAATGGATCTCACTGGTTAAACTAACCAGGTTAAACAAACCCATCTCACTAGTTAAATTAACCTGGTTAAACTAACCATGTTAGACTAACCTGCCTCATTAGTCAAACTAACCTAGTTAAACTAACCAGTGACAGTCATGACATTGTGTCTCTGGACACAACCTGAGACTAGAAACCTTGTGATCTGTTTCAAACACAACCCCACATTACCCATGATGCACCAGGTCTTACAGGTCTGGTCCTGGATGGTGATTGGTCCCGCGGTTGTGGAAGGTCTGCTGGCGCCGGCCCGGTTGTAGGCCACCACCCGGAACTCGTACTCGTCTCCCTGCGTCAGGTCCTCCACCTTGAAGCTGGTGGTGTCCACGTCTCGCCGGTTACACCTGGGAGAGTTTAGAGTGAGCGGTTAAACTCCGTCTGTCCTGCTCAGGCCTGAGGGTGGAGCTTCTTCATGCAGGTGGAGCTTCACCTCCTCCACGATTCCTTCTGGGCACCGCTGGCCTCCCAACACAGCAGGTCCACGCTGTAGTGGGTCACCGGGGCGCCGCCATCGTTCTTCGGTGCCTTCCAGGTCAACGTGACGGTGCCTTTCCTCACATTCTGGATCTTCAGCCTGGTGGGGGGGTCGGGGGGATCTGAGGAAACAGAGGTCACAGAGGTCAGAGGTCGTGACTCCAGGTCGAGCGGATGCACTTCATCACATCAGGAACATTTCACCGTATTGATCATGGTACCGTAGAAAAGCTATGAAATTCTGCCTTCCAAATTAAATGGACTGAAACTGTTTTCATCAATCGTACGAGTCGTGCACATATCGGAAAGTCTGTGTTGAGAAGTCTCACTCGTTCATCGTCGCCATGTGCTTCACTTTTAGACACGCGTCCAATTAACCAAATATGCTAACAACGCCTCCAATTAAACATTCAGCCGACGTGTTAACCCGAAAAATCGTTCTAAAATGGAAAAATAACAAAAGACCTCACTCTGTGTGTATGTGTGTGTGTGTGTGTGTGTGTGTGTGTGTGTGTGTGTGTGTGTGTGTGTGTGCATTACGTACGGATGGGGTCTCGGGCCGTGGCACCCTCGGTGGTCTCAGTAAAGGGTCCAAAGCCACAGCGGTTCTCGGCCCGGACGCGGAACAGGTACTCTTGACCATCAATGAGGTCTGGAACCACCAGGGACTGAGCTGCACAGGCCGTGTTCACCTGGAGGAGCAAGGTCAGAAGTCAGGGCCAGAGGTCAGGTTTCAGAGGCCAGCAGTCAAGGCTCAGAAGTCAGGTGTCAGGGGTCAGATGTTACAGGCCAGAAGTCAGGGGTCAGAGGCCAGATCAATCAGGGCGTGGTACCTTGGTCCAGGCTTTTCCCTCCACCGTCTTCTTCTCGATGAAGTAGCTCTTGACGCGCTCACCTCCGTCGCACTGTGGCGGCTTCCAGGTCAGTCTGCAGGTTCCTCGGGTCACGTCACTGACCTTCAGGTCTCTGGGCGGTCCCGGCAAATCTGCAGGCATCAACACATCAACATGCTGCTACGCTCAATGTGACATCACTTCCTGGCTAGCGTGTTGGACGGGTTCCTACCGAGGACATTGACTCTGACTTTGACCACCTTGTGTCCGGCGGGACTCTCTGCGTTCAGGATGTAGCGTCCGCTGTGGCTCAGTTTGCTCTCAGGGATCAGAACCAGCGACGTGGCCTCGGTGGAGTGAACCTGCAGTCAGAACAGCCCTGATGAGTGGGATTCAAACAGCCAGCCTGGACACGTGCAGCCATGTGGTGGACCGACCTCTGAGTCCACTGGCAGCGTGTGCAGCTCGTTCTTCTTCTCGGTCTCGGCGGCGCCGTCAAACGTCCAGGTGACTTTGGGGACGGGGCGTCCGGTGATGGTGGTGGGGATTCTGATGGTGGTCCCGGCCCGGCAGTTCAGCAAGTCTGGAGCCGAGACGTCCAGCGTGACGGTCGGCTCAACTGCAGAAACAGACACACACTTCAGAACCAGACACACACTTCAGAACCAGACACTCACTTCAGAACCAGACACACACTTCAGCACATCAACGCCACAAGGCGGAAAAACCTCACAAAACCTGGTAAAGAACCTCAAGCAGTAATGTTAATGGCCGTAACGAGTTACTAGACCTGCTGTAGTTAATGCTAATGGTTCAGACGAGCTGTTGTTAAGCCTCTAATGGTGTGTGAATGTGAATGTGAATGGGTGAAGGTGATTAGCTATGTAAAGTGCTTTGGGGCTGTTCATGCAGCTGAAAAGTGCTATATAAGTGAAGTCCATTTACCATTTAATGCTAATGGCTCAGACCAGCTTAATGCTAATGGTTCATTCCAGCTTCATGGTAACAGTTCAGACCAGCTTAAAGCTCAGAGTGTGAACCAGCTTTATGCTAATGCTTCATAAGCATAAAAGAGACCGCTGTGGATTCTTACTCAGGATGTCCTGGACCACGATGTCCGCCGTCCGGGCGGGGTCTGAGTTCCCAGCTGCATTGACAGCATAGATCCTGAACTTGCATTTCTTGCCCTCCTTGAGGTCGGGGACGGTGATCTCGGTGGAGGGGTGGAGCTTGTCGGCGGGGTTGACTCTTCTCCAATCAGGAGAGCCCTCCTCGTGGACCTCCACGATGTAACCTTTGATGGGGCTGC
>OMNM01037731.1:0-11238 GCA_900302745.1 Parablennius parvicornis | reverse complement strand
GGAGGGAATGTGTTTTATGATAACAGGTAATTGTGAATCAGATATTTACTCTGTGTATTCTGTGTATTTCTGCTTGTCTGATGTGTCTTGGTGTTGTATATTACACTGTCCCTGATAAGTAAATAGAAATTGAATTGAATTGAATTGAATGATGGATCCCCCGCACATCGACATACCGTTACTAATATGTGTCTTCTTTTCTTCTCAGTCAGCAGCCAAAAATTCAAAAGCTCAATGTCAGATGCTTTGTTGCTTCAGATACCCTGTTGGGGAGCTATTTTTTTTTTACCTTTAGCACTGGTGAACTGCATAGAATCTTGCTTTGTCTGTTTCTCAGTCACTCCCTTTGAGCTCTGGCGTTCGCTACACAAATGCTGTTAACCCACGTTTCCCATCCAGCCAATGAGATGAAAGATCATCTGCTGTTCTGGCAGGCGGCTCTGCTGAAGACGCACTGAGCTCAGACACAAGCAAAACAAACACATTTCTTTCTTCTCTCACCCTGTGAACATGAGTGAACTTGTAAACCCTCTCTTTCACTCTCTCTGTCTCACACACACACATACACACACATACACACACACTTATTTTTAGATTCAAACTGTAATAAAATTCTACAATCGACAATTCATAAAAATAATGTATAGATTTTCCAGTGAATATATATACGAGGCAAAAAATATCTGTTCATAATATATACACCACGTTCATCTTGCCAATATAAAAAACAACTTTGAGCTGGCACACCATCATGAATAATAAACAAGCACGAGGACGGCTGACGCATGCACTCCAGAGACATGCAGAAGAACACAGATTAAAGTACACGCATGCAGTGCACACACACACACGCTCTTTTTCCCCACTTCATTCCATCAATCCTGAAGTGTTTATTAAAGGAGTGATAAATGACAGCAAATCATTTATTCCCAGGGGAGGACTCCTCAGCTGAGCTGAATCTCACCAGGTTGTTGTTGTTGTCATTCGCTGTGTTGCCGCAGCTGTTTTTATTGTTATTGTTATTCATTCCAACTATGCAAAGCATGTTCTGGAGAGGATTTTATGACTACTTTCTCCTTTGGCACCATCTTCTTCCATTTATCTTCATCAATCTCTTTCTTCACGGTGTCTGTTTTAGGTTTGACAGGTGTAGGAGACAAATCTGGCAACTGACTTAAAAGGTGAATAAAGATCAAGGATGCTCATTAGAATCTAATCAAAGTGAACTAATGCCTCTGTTATTATGATGTGACGGATCTCAGGGGAGCAAGCCTTCAAGGCTGTGAACGAATGTGTCACGCTACTCGAGATTGACCCATTTTAATAAGTCACTGCAAGCATGCAGCCGGGCTTGCTTGGAAAATTATCTGTGATACAATCGTTTTCCTGTCTGATAGTTCACAACGATGTTTCAACTAAATGCCAGTGTTGTTAATGGAGTTTGTCACACGCAGTGACTCTCTTTGTGATAAAATTTCACTTCAAAACTCAAAAGTCGCCCCTTAGTCTTCACTTTGCCCATTAATTAGTTATCATCACACCATTAGGCTGAAAAGAAAAAGAAATGACAATAATGCTTTCAGATGGAGTCTTTCTAGCTTTGCAGTGCACAGATTACATAGGCTGAGAATTATACAATCCCATTTCATTAACTGGTGTCATTTAAAGCCTTTCATCCACCACCTATCCTGTATGTCTGGAACGATAACCGTCTGTGTCTGCAAGTTGATACGAGTACATGTTTTTTTATTCTTGAAACTAATTTTGTTTTGCTTTGCATTGACAGATTTTTAGCAACACTTTTTGTGCTACAGGTCTTTGTTAAATTTCAAATTACTCATGTTTTTTTAACATGAGTAATTTTTATTTAGTTTTTTTTTGTTTGTTTTTTTTTGTGCTGCAGTCACCTTTAAAGATCTTTAAAGTCAAGGTTAGAGATCCATCCACCATCCAAAAGTCCAAATGACAGTAGCTTCCTCACCATTTTTTAAATTATTAATGAACAATTTCTTTGAATTTGCAAGATACAGGCGTTATTTTTGTTGCACCAGTGAGGTTGCACCATCCCTCACTTCTCACCCTCTCGGTTCATGTTTTACTTTCTCTCTCTTGTACCTCTCTCTGAACTTCTCCTTGGGTTTTTTTCTTCTTTTCATCTTCCTCTTTCTTAAGCTACTGGAGGGATGCCAAAGGCCTCAGAGGTCAGGTATGAGAGACTTTACATTGCAGTAGGTGCAGTAGGCAGGCTAGATGGGCTGATGGAAGGCACATGACTCTCACGGTCACAGATGGGAACAAGACCCAGAGGAATCCACCTCCGCCTACTCAGTCTCCAACACCAGTTTGGCTCACACCCAATCTCTCTAAAGGAGAATCATGGTTCTCTAAAGGAGAACCATGACATGGTTCATTTGTGTAGCTGATGCAAAATGTATTTCAAATGTTGCCATTTTTTCAAAACATTTTACAGATAAATTCTATATTAACAATTTTCAAGATTCCTGGTAATGAATTTGTGGATATTCCTGAATTTTAACTCTGACAGCATTGTTTTTTTGGGGGTTTTTTTTGCAGTATTTCAAACATATACTGAACTCAATCCCACAGAGCTTCTCTGCAAAGTGTTCACAGGCACAAGTACAGTTCCATTTAATCACAGGAATCCTGACTGGAGGCATTCCTGTCACACACATTTGCTTATTAGAGCAAACAATAGCGTCTGTCAATTTAATTTTCATAAGCTGAAAGATTAAAGCCTGATGTACTTATCCCCTGTGTCCAGTTCATTGCACCACAGTTCTACTCTTTTCCCACGTCTCATTGGCACCATGATGTATTAGATTTAGGAGGCCGATTGTCACATACATTCCAATTCTGTAGATCTTTTCCATTGAGCACGAGAGTGGAGATATTATATGAGCTGGTGAATAAGCCTTTTTATCTGACACAAGTTGACCCTGTGTCAACACAGTGCCATTACTCACAATACAAAATGTTTTCTAGAATATTATTTTCATATTGTGACAGAGGGGGATACGTTTAGACTTGCTTTAATAACCTCCTCCACCTTAAAATCCAGAATGTTGTGTAATTTCTAGGTGAATGCTTGTTCAATATTGTGTGAACATGTGTTTTATCTGAGGACAATTAATACATAAAAAAGAGCACAACGTGCATAATATCTATAAAATATACATGGAACACAAATACATCTTTTTTTTCACATCAAATATATGCAATTTTTACTTTTGCTTAAAAATACCAAATTTAGTATTTACAGATAGAAATACCTACTATACATATATCTGTATCTTGCGAAGCCTGATAACAGTTGCTTTGTCCCATGAAAATGTTGAATCAGCTGCATTGTATTTGGTTGCTTTTGTGTCGAGTATTTGCATGTACATAAAAGGAATTGTGTGAGCTTGTTTGTCTGGTACCTCAAAGTCTTTGTCTATGAGTGTATGTATTTCCAGGTGAAGGGAAAAAGAGGCCAAATTGCAACAGAAGAGCAGAGAATGAAATGAAGGAAACGGGAAGGAAATGACGAATGCCTGCTCTCGAAACTGCAAAACCTGACCACTCTCCCTTTGCTATCCTGCACGGAAACACACACACACACACACACACAAAAACCAAAGGATTTGAGATTCAGGGTAATACACGATCAATAAAAAGCCTTTTAAGTGGACAGAAATTGTGAAAAAAAGAAAAAAAACTATAATGAAGTGGAGCAAGAAGCTTAGAAATAGTACACTGCACTATATTTAAAGGTTGTTTGATTTGTATTAACAGGAGTCCTTCCTATGAAGAGCAAGTTCACTACAGTTGATAGCAGTTTTCTTTTGTTTAGAATCATTCTGTCAAAGTCAGAGTCCCATTGTCCTGGCAGCTGTCACTTTCTTTAACGCTAAGACAAAACAAAAAAAAAACAACTATCATTGACACGTGAGCAGAGGCCAAATACAGCGTTACTGACTGAAGACCGTAGGAACTGAAGCGTATAAAGTCAGTGGAATACCACATTGATAACCCAGAGGGCAGCGAGCTGGAGTGGCGACATAAACATCAGCGTCGCCGCCACAACATGACGAGTCTGAATCAAACAGCACGTTGAGCCGTGCCCCTCTATTGTTCTGTTTGACCATGAATTATAGCTCCAGAGGAGCAGCGTTTGTAGTTGAAAACCAAGTCACAGACATTCTTTTGAGAATTGCTCTTTTGTTATTACCGTTCAGAGCAAAAGTGAGTCATCTGCAAAAACAAGACAGGAATGTCAGGCAGAGGTCAAAGGTCCCCACAAGAATGTCACTGGCATGGTCCTTATCACATACCATCACACAAATATGCATAACTGTGTCAGCAAACATTTGTTTTGATCTGTTTATTTTTTCAGAGTTTTTAACAAATATCCTGCTGAACAATATTGTTTTCATTTAGTTTGAACACAAACCATTTGAGTTGAGGAAAACTTTGTCCCCTTCACACATCAACGTGTGCTTTGTAGTGCGTGTGTGTGCGTGTGCGGGTCCGCCTGTCTCCTGCCTTCATGCTTGTGTGCATGCTTGTTGAGAACCACATAATTGGGGACTTGCCCTACTTGCGGTCCAAAGATGTGGCTAAGATTAAGGGTTTGGCTGGGAAAGTAGGAACTACAGTTAAATGGCAAGTTATTAATCTGCAGGGAACGAATGTAAGTAAATACAATGTCCTCGAAAGGCATGAAAACAAAACATGTGGGTGAGTTACCGTCTCATTCTTCTTGGGTGCAGTTTTAACGATACTGCCTCTGAGCTCAAACACTTGCTTGTTAGTAGGTGTTTCCCTTTATGTGTCTTTGTATCTGAGTTTATCTGTATCGAATGTCACAATAATGCTTTTAATCGTTTGGGTGTGTCTGAAACAAATCGCAGTACACCCCATTGTGTGTTATGACCTCAGAACATATCGTGCCATAGTCCTTGGCATGAATATTTGACACAAAAAACAAGCCTACAGTATGATAGATCAAGTAATGCGCCTTCAGATGAACTGACATACATTAGTAGAGTGTGTTCATAAACATGAGGTTTGATCCATTTAAAACAAACCCTGGTATAATTTCTCTGTCAGTGCAGAAGTGTGAGGGCTAGTGTTTACAAACAGATGGAACCAGTTTGTTTGAAGAACAGGTCTTGGTAAGCTTCCAAACAAACCCTACAGTGGGTCAATGGACGTTCAATCGAAATCTGAACTGCAAAAAAAACCAAAGAGCTACTGGACAAACTAGACTTGGCATATTTCAGAGGCAAATCACGCAGCAGATAGCAATTGATGTCTACAAATGAGAAGTTCCAGTTTCTATTTAGCTGCCATCATACATTTCATATATACTATGTATTGCTGAGTTCTTAGCTGGTGATATTCCCACAACAGATCAACATAAAATAACCTCATATCAGCTGTCCAGTCAGCATTGTATTTCATGTTTTGGGAGGTTGGCACAGTTAAGTAGGCCAGTGAGATCACAGACAAGCAAATTTGACTTTAAACTTTTTTAATAACTTGCGTCCAGACAAAAACGGCGTATCACAAATGCTAAAACTTATGACTGAGAAGAGTTTTATAGTCTGATGCATAATTGAAATACAAAATTCCAGCCTGTTCATATAAAACTCATCATCTATGCACACAATGGCAAGCAGCTCATGTTCTAGCATGTTCAGCCGAATTTTTTTTGGTTCAGATTTTCTGCAAGATACATCAAAAACACTGTCACTTTAAGGTTTAACTTCATGTAAATCAGTGGACTAAGTGGGCCTAGCAACAGCCAACATCACTGAGTATTTCCTAGACTGTGTGGCTCATGAGACCTGGTGACATGCTAATGCCATGGAGACAGTCTTGTAGGGGGGGTTGAGATTACCGTCTGGCCATGGAAGTCCTGCAAGGTTGCTCTGTTGTTTCTTGCAGCTCATGGCCTCTGTCTTAAGAGGCTTTAAGAGGCTTGAAGGAGATGAGCTGCCATCTGGCTAAATCCTGAAACAGCCAGCCACACGTTTGGTTGTAAATATATTAACTCTGCTGATGTGACGTGATGCAGCATCACACGACGGATGACTCAATACCTGCTTCGTCTATATGAAAATCTAACTTCAACTGAGTAAATACACAAATATTGAAAAAAAAATCTGAAAGACAATTTTCTTCTTTCAGTTTTCTTGTGCACAGAGGAATGTGCGTTTACCACAGAGAAACTCCAGTCATGCAAATAAACCATGTGAGGCATGTTTGTATTACATATGTCCATTATCAGCAGTAAAACAAGAGCGAGAAAACCCAATAAAATGATGCAAACCATCACTATTTTTTTTAGCTAATCTAGTGCTTCAAATAAATAAACAATTTTAGGGATTGGTTGAATTTGTATAGGTTTCTTTAATTTATACATGTTGTCTGATAAGACTATTTTAATTTGTTGGAATTTAACTCTAATAGTATGTTCACAATGTATCCCGACATTTTTAATATTTAATTAAATAAAAAATATCAAAGATTATAAATCACCCAATTCAAGCTAGAAAACATCCGTGTGAATTTTTAAAACATAAATTAAAAGCATATCATTGATATGATGGGTAAAATGTTAAAATATGCATCTGGACCGGCTTCTATCCCGATTTTCTTCTTTTCAGGAAGCTTACACATTTCAAACTAAAGTGCTGGTGCTGCGACTATATAATGCACATCAGAAAGAAGTTCACTTGTGGTTCGTGTTGCATCAACTGCTTCATGAGTTGAGGATTGGCTTTGCAGCGTGTATGTGGCTTTTTGCATTTCTTCATTTCTTTTTAGTGTCAAGTGCAGTTTCTGCAGCAAAGTAACATGCAGGTTACTATACCAATCTGCTCAAGTCTGCCAAAATCCAGAATAGGTCAACTATTTCTACTTCCATTGAGCTCGTTTCTATAACTATTCACTGACATAAGCTACATCTACACTGTCAGTCAGTTTGTTTTGTCAGTGAGCTAAGCAATCAGTCAATCAAATGAACTACGGGACACAAGAACAGCTATTTAAATGTAAGCCATGTGAAACATGTACATATTTTTAACTTTGGATACAGTATTGGTTGCGCTTCACGTACTGTATTAATTACCAATAATTATCCAAGATGTAATTTTCAGACACCTGAAAACAAGAAATTCATGTCCTGGACACACAGTCCTCACAGAAGGACGAATGGCTGGGAGTGTTTGCTGACAGCAGACAAACACAGAAGTGAATGCTGCTGTCTTGATGTGGTTTCTGCATATGGTTATTTATTTCTCAGATCTGAGACCTCGTGTGACAAGAGAGAAGACAACATTGACTACCAGCAACATCAGCTTTGTCAGCTTGGGAGCTTAATCACATTGCAAAGCATTGATGGGTATCTACTGCAGCCAAAAACAACGTCCATATGAGCAACAGCTGACTGCAGAGAAATATCTGACAATGCCCAATAATATTCTGAATAGTGAGTCCGTGTTCAATGGAGGAAGCTGCCATCCATATAATTAATCAGGTCTAGAGTTGGACTCTAAACGATTGTAAAAGGAATCTGAACACAACCTTCAGGAGGAATGCATTCATCAAGCATATGACACCTGCTCTCCCTTCTTTCTGTTGTTTTGTTTAGTTTTTAGGTAATATAATTTTACCGCAGCATCTAATGGGTACTTATTTGTGGCATTCTAAATGAGTATCTAAAAAGTCGCCCCCTCAGTTTACTTCCTTAGTAAATTCTAAATGCTACAGAACACATACGAGGAAGTTATTACACTGCCAAATATGGGAGTCCAAATATAAGGTATACACACTAATTTAAAGAGAAAATTACTTAAAATTGCTGAAATTATCTGTCCATAAATTCTTGCTTGATATGAAATCTTCATATAAGATTTTTAAATGCAGATTTAAGATCATACTGTAAAATCAACGACTGAATATAAGTAAATAACTTTTAAAACAAGCCAAATTAGCTATCATGTCTAAAAATACCATTTTAAATCTTAGCAAGTGCCAAATAATTACCATTGTGTCCATTGAAGACATTCAATAACTGAACAAAAATAGCTGTTTTCTTAACCCCAAACCACCAGAAATTGAAGTTATGTTATAGTTATGTTATGTTATAGTTTTGAACTCTGGAAAAGTGGGAGGAAGGTAAAGAGGTGGGCAGCTGTGGCTCTAATAGAAAAGTGGGTGATCTTTTCTTTGATAGTTCAAACCCTATCCCGCCCTCGTGTGTCTTTGTACAAGAAACATAAGCCCAAGTAACTCTCAATGGTGTTTTAATAATCTTAAATGGCAGCTGCTGAATTGTGCGCATGCTTGCGTGCCTCCATGCTGAAGCAGAGAAAATAGAACATTAAAAACTAGTCTTGTCATTGAGGCTATCTGAGTGACACTTAAAAAGTAAAAATACTTTCCACTTGGAAATAAAATGCTATCTCTGATTTTATGAAAGTGAAAATTGGCCAAAACAAAAACACTTTGCCTGTTTCACATCCTGTATGTGTGTTGTGGGTATAGATTCACTGTGTATTACATTAATAGAACCACTAAAGTACTTCTTCTCAGGCAGCGAGCTGCTCTGATTAGTAAATAGTGTCAAGACATCAATTTACCATCTTTGACGTGGGCTGCCAATAGAGTATGGACGATTCACAGCAATATGAGAACCGAAGCACAGACTGATCCTTTCTCACAGCAACAGTCTGTCAATACCTGGCGGCAGCATGCCTGCACACAATAGCCTGCATAGAATTGATTTAAACACAGAGGTCAGTATATATCTAGCAGGGACAAGATCTCTCTGCAGGCCATGCCACCAATGGAAAATTCAGATTTGATTGTTTCAATCAATGGCTCTGAGCTATAGATGTCTCTCTGTAAGTATGCCGCCATGTTCCAAACCAAACGACCCCCTCAATAAGGTAATAAACCTGTCAAATGACCAATATTCTCTGGACAGAGTGCAGGCCTCAGAGCTTTGACGATAAAGTGTTACAAGCTAAAATAACACACATTCATAAATCCCCAGCCTGGAGTTTAAAAAAAAAAAAATTTTAAAATCATGGATTCACATTTTAAGGTTTGCGATGTTTATTGTTTGGAAAAACAGCACAAGTGTTTGAAGTGCTCTGATCAACAGATGAAAATGCCACCAAAAGTCACAGGTGCATTCACTCATGTACACACAGAAATACAAGCTGGGAGGTGCCTCTGACAATGAAGTGTTGGGCATTGCATCTGTTTCCTGTTGGCAATTTAGAACAGGAAAAATGCACATGTGGGTTTCACCATAGTTTTCTCATAGACAGATGCAGGCCAGGGAGTCTGGTAAATTAAGGTTCTAGACTTGTTCTTTCCTCATTTGACATAAAAGAAAATAAACAAGTACTGAGGTTGTAGAAGGAGGTGACAATGATATTCCTCTAGTTTCCCTTTGCACAAAATGTGTTGATGATTATCTATTAAAGACCTCAAAAGACAAAAAAAAAAGTCACAATTCTTCTTATTTTGGATTCCACTTTCTACTCAGTGAGTCTGTCTGAGGGTGACCCCGTGATTTTCTTTTTCTTCACTGTTATTATTCCATTTCCTCCCCATGAGCGGAAAGACCGAAATAACCCTGCTGAAATCTATGGCTCTCCAGGGGCTCAGCTTTTGTGTTGCGACAAGTGGAAAACAAGACCAGCAGTGGCTGAATGGGCCACTGCAAGATCTAGAGTTTCAAGACCTCATGGGACTCGGCCCATAGATACAGACACGGCTCATTAGATGATCAGACTGAACGGAGACCGGCTGAGAATTGTCATGTGAGACACTCAGTATGGATGATTGCAAACTGAAGTCTTGTCTGTGTTTGAGCCATGGCGGGCAAACATATTATACTCTGCACATGCTGCAATGCTGTGACGGACTGAGATAGACTGCCGACTCAAGGAAACTGTCTCAAACAAATGTTTTGCTTGTTTGTTTGTTTGTTTGTTTGTTTGTTTGTTTGCTTTACGATGCTTCGATTATTTATTTTCCTTTATCTTTTTTTTTTTTTTTTTTTTGACCAGTGGCATTATAATGGCTGGGCCCGTAAAAAAATGTCAGTGTACCATTTTGGCTTACACACAATATATCCAAATATCTACTGAATGCCAAATTCACTAGAGAATTTTATTCTGGCCATGAAATGAACCCTCAAGGCTCTGGAGATCCACCAACTATTCCTGGAGTCACAAGATAAAAAGCATTTATTAAGTAATGTTTCATTTAGCCATATTTTCCACAAATATTCATAACAATTACATTATTAAATTGTGTGACTTTCAAAATAAATGTTCACACACATTGGTCGACAGCTTATATGATGTGTAAAGAACCAAATACACAACTATCTCTCGTGATTTACTTAGTAGCTCTGTACTGTCTGCAGTGTTCCAGGATGAGGAGTTAGTGTCAGGGCCTCTAAGGTGGCTGAGTTTCCCGTCAGTTCCTCGTAAACAGTTCAGTTTGAGTAACGTAATACAATTTTCCAAAACATGAAATCACTGCCCTTTGTCTGAATGTTTTTATAGTCAAATCATTGTTTATCATCATCAGATCAGCCAGATCAGCACCTCAGAAGATTTTTAAGAAGATAATCTATTTATTTTCCTCTTTATACTCACTTGTCTGTTTTTCCTGAAAATTTTGTTAGAAATAATGTAAAGTAATATTTTATTGTAAAACCACACATTTTACCACAAATTGATCATCAATAATATCGCCGATGCATCCGTCAGCTTGTCTTTTCTGTCGTTGATGAAAACAGTTGAGCTGCTGTAAAGATCTGCTCTCTGTAATGGCTGTTAGCTCCTGTGTTAGTTTTCGCTTTTTGCTCCACATTACAACTCATCTATTTATGTCCCTAAATAGCATAACTTTATAAAAACTGTCTGATTGTTTGCTATTTATCAAAGGCGTTTTGTTTGTTTGTTGTTGCCGTTTCAGTACATTCATTAATCTTTTACTTCATTACTCTGTGTCTTTATAGAACAGGTGTTTGCTGAGTTTTGCACAAGGCTGAATAGCACATCCTCCTCGTGAGAGCACCGCTCCGACAATTTAATGATGACTTATAAACTCAAACAGAAATAACAACATCCATGTTCTACCATTTCATCTCCAACTAACTGATATAATAAAATCCACTGTTTCTGAGCAAGACCATAAACC
>OMNM01037730.1:0-30699 GCA_900302745.1 Parablennius parvicornis | reverse complement strand
AGTTAAAGAGTTTTAGAGTTTCTACTTGATGGAAAAAAATATCATGCAAATAATTTAAACTTTAAAGTTTCATTGCTTTTCGGGACCAATGTGATTTATTAAATTCCACAACTGTTTCTCTTTACACTGACTGTTTTTTTTTTTTTTTTTTTCAATAGAAAATTAGTTGTAATATAACATTTGATTCTTAAATGTGGAATAAAAAACAACAATATTTAGAGAAGTGGTGGGATTTAATAAGTTATAGTCTTCCCTCTCCTTTTCAATCACATTATTTAGTTAACTGCAGAACGTTAGTACTTACTAATGCTGAATAAAAACACATCGCGGGATATTTTGTGCGTCCGCCGTAAATTCGGAAATAAGTGAGTTTGATTAGTGTTAAATTCAAAATGAATGTAATAAATAAATTGTACTTTCGGGCATTAGATGCCAGTCATATAAATATTTTACACTTTATTAATATATAAACATTATCATCCTTCATGCAATTTAACAATGATCTGCTGCTGGTGTTTTTTTTTTTTTTTTTCCAAACAAAGAAAATAAAATTTAAAAAAGCTCCTTCTAAAAGTACTTGAAAAATAATTTTGACAATCACATTCGTAAATCGCATTACAGCCCAAAAGAATGTTTATTATGATGTTTTATGTATAAATCTTAATGTTGGCAGTTTGATGAATTATTACATTATTACTCAAGAAAAAAAAATAAAAGGGACTTACACATCGTTAGTCGGATCGTTTGCAGCCTCCTCAGCCAACAGGATGTCGTACTCCTCTGCTGCGTATTTCTCCCAATCAGAAACCTCCTGGCCATCTGACTCCACCTCCTTAAAAAAAAAAAAAAAAAACAACAAAAAAACATAAACAGATGCAACACAGTCTCCCGCGTTGCGACACTCTTGACGGCAGCATGTGACCTCACTCACCCGGATGACGGAGAAAGGGTCTTTCTGCTCGTGGTCCAGGTACTTCACGATGTTAAAGAATGTGTCGAAGAAAATGTGGGACAGTTTGCACCTCTTCAGGTCCCGCAGAGTAATTTTGCCTAGACGGGACGAACCGGTCGGATGAGTATTTATTATTGCAATAGGGGGGCGTTTGCTGGAAACATGATCAAACATGGTCACAATATTTTCAAACAGCACTTCGATTCATGACGGATTTCAATATTGATCATTTCAGAAAAACTCACATTATCGACAGAGAACATACGTCATACTCTTTTGTTTAATGTTCATTACTTCATGCAAACTGTATTTTTTAGGATTTGTGAACAAATTCACCGACAGTAGAAACTGTATTTACTTTTGGAATTAAAAATAACTGATTGTTTGAGAACAAATTTAGACCCAAAACGTGGTGCAGCGTCGCCAGAGGGGCCTTTTAGTGAAAAGAAAAAGAAGGAAATATTTGGAAACATTACAAAACTTGAAAAGGAAATCAAAGAGAGGGACAACTGAAACATTTCTGTATGTGTATCTATATATATATATAAATTTAAATTCAGCTTTCAAAAAGGAGTAGAAACAATAGTTTTGGCATTTCACATGCATAATCTGAGATGGATATTATGTCATGATCCTTCTGCCCATGTATAACATCTGTGAAAGTTAAAGTTGTGAGGAGTTGTGTGCCCTCGTAACTGTTCAGGAAAACATCACAGCCACTCGGCACAGAAGTCGTTATAGGTCGCCTTACATGTGATATCACACAGCTCCATTAGTGCAACATACCAGCAGGCTGCCTGCGGGTCACATTCATGTTGTAGCTATCAATACGAACATGCACACGCTGACCGTGGACTAAATGACACAGTGGCAGAGCTAAATGCTGCAGGGAATCTTGTGACAGTGTGGGTGACGCTGGCAGCAGGCAGCACACATCAGTCCGATCTATAAGTGTTCGCTGAGCTAATGATCAATGATCTGGCCTGAAAATGCACATGTGTGTATTTGTGTGTCCCCCACACTGCGACCGAGGCCGAAGGAGAAGGTGTCAACACCTGGCGGGTGTGCGATGTGTGTGTGTGTGTGTAAAAAATGGAAAACCGGCCTGACCTTCGACCTCTGGCTTGATGAGGTCAAGGGTTTGGCAGAGGCAGTCCTCGAAGGGAACGGGCTCGATGGACATGGTCTCCAGCCTCTGACACTGCTCGTCGTAAAAGTACTCCAGCTCGTACATGCTGAGCACGCCGTCGCCGTCCAGGTCCATACAGCGGAACCAGTACTCTATACTGGAAAGAAACAAAGAGGGGAGAAGTCAGCAAGGAGCGCCAGAGAAAAAGAAGATGGACACTTCATTTATCAATTTGATTATTTGTGGCCAACATATTGGGAATTATCGGTATACATTATACACAAAGTCAGAAGAAAGCTGTGTTTGGAAGATTTTGACATTGTTGGAAAAAAAAAACAAACATTTTTACACTCTTGGGAAACTTGTTTGATTCTCTTTCAAGTGCTTTCGCTGGAGACATGCATTTGTGGGATGAGCAGCAGAAGGGACGATACTACTTGCAGCCATAAAACGTAAACCAAATCTTCTCTACCAGTAAACAGCTTTTATTGGTTGTTTTGAGCTGCAGTGACTTCAGGAGCTGACCATCAGATATCTGGATAAGATACTGGGACCGTGATCTTAAAAGCTCCTCAAGGATGACGACGCTCACCTCAGAGGGAAGTTTATCAGGGACTACCTCCAGAATTTTCTAGAATTTCTGCCTATCCCACAAAGACATCCTCTTTACAAACACTGCACTACTTTAAAAATAAATAAACAGGCTTGACAATTGTATTGAAGCATTGCTACAACAGACAAACACAAACTCCCTGGGTTTTCCCATGTAGTTTAGAAAACTCATCAAACTCATACCTGGTGTCTGTCTTCTTGTCCTCATCAGAGATGAGAAACCAGACAAAATCGGCGTAACTCAGCCGTCCCTCCTTGTATACTCGTGGGTCCCTAATGGGAAAGAAAAGAAACCGGCTTTATGAGTGGCTGGAGGAAACACAGACTGCACAGCCGTCATTTTGACCCCGATGATGTTTTCATCTCACCTTGTTACTGTTCCCGAGAATATTCTCTCAATCATCTTATTTGAGATGGCTGGAAAATACACATCAAGAGGTCACACACAGTCTTTCGAGACAAAATTCCTTTTGTCTTTAAAACTCTTGGTTTCTATACATCTTTTCTGCCCAACACATGTGATTCATTCTCTCCAACAGTAAATCCAGACGGACTAGTGGAGCTGTTTTTTTTTTTTTTTTTTAAATCTTGACAACGTTATAAATCCTCTGGTCATCATTTCGACTATATAGTAGTAGAAATTGTTCCAGACGTGGCGTCATTGGAAAACAGTATATATGCTGTGCTCTTATTGATCTTGTGTCTCATTTCCCCCGACTCACTCACAAGCCATCAACCACGAACATGTGGTGTGGAGGAAGAACCAAACAACTCTTTCCCGCCCATGCTTGTGCACGAGACCTAAATTACAGTTACAAATGCCTTTTTATTAGGGCGTGTAAATTCAGTCGAATGACTGTTAAGTCAATGAAGAGCTGAGCATTTTATTATATTTGTTTTGTCCATTTCCATAACAACAGGAACTGACCTGGTACAAACAAACAACTGTTTAATGAGTTCAAGTGTCAAAGTGTGACGTGCTTGTTCACCCTGGTCATTGTGCCGCGCCAGGTCCTTCTGGTCTATGTAGAGGTCATGGTCGCTGTCGAGCTCCCAGAACTTGCAATAGATAACGTAGAAATGTTCGTAGGAGAAGAAATCCGTGAGCTGGTTCACGTTCTCCTCCTGCTCCAGCAACGCCACATTCTGATCAAGGTAGAGAAATAGTTTATTCACATCGCACTGAACAATGATTTATTTGCTGTCGAGGTCATTTCAGATTCCCAAAAGGAATCACTGGGGTGCACTTTCATATTAAACATCAACACTGGTTTAGTTAACATGATTTAATGGGCTTTGTTCACGTCAATTTACTCTAGTGTTGGTTCCATTTAAAGTGTGTGTTGATCTGAGTACATGAAGGTAAGCGTCGAATGAAGCATTATACTTGTTTTGAAAGTGCAACAGAGAATCTGTTTATGGGAAAGTTTTCATTTTATCTCAAAACACTATTAGCAAAAACTGTATTTTTAAAAGAAAATCCATTTTTGATTTTTGATGTTTTAAAGATGCAGTAAAGTGAAGTGGTTCACATGAATTAAATTCGCAACAGAGGAGAGTGCACACACGAAGAACTACCTGCAGAAAGTTGCTTTTCCTGAGCTCAGTACACGTTATTTTTCCAGTCCAAGAACGATTCACGTTGTAAAATATCCTCTGAACCACCTGAGAATACAGACAGTGTTATCCTGACAAACTAGATAATGCATCAAAAAAAAATGATTCAAGGCTATGCTTGTGGAGCCACTTGTGTTCTGTTGGCATACCGTGGTGATGTATCTGTAGTGAAAGTCCGGAGCCTCTTTCAGAAAAGCTAGGCCTGCGTGTGAGTTGACCACATCCTGAAATCGCGAGAGAAAAGTTCAGCTCGTTTTGACTTTACTCCACATCTGCTTCATTTCCATAGTAAAACGCAAAAACACAAATGTTGAGACCAATGCAGAGAAGTGCTCCGCCTGCTGCGCCAACAAACACTGTGCACATTTTCATTTAAATGCTGCAGTGACTTTAGGAGACAAATTAAATGGGAAACCACATCTGTCTTTCTCCTCTGATTGACACAACACATGACTCTTAAAGAAAGAAAAGAAACGCTCACTGACTCAAACATTAGAAGTTAGCCGTGTCTGTCACGCCACATTGCTTTGTACTAAGTCAAGAAAGAGCTACAGGCCCTGCTGGGAGAGGCCATCAGACTTAAACATTTCTTTAAAATGACAAAACACTGGGCTGACCGGTTTTGGGATGAGCTGAAGGCTTTTCCATGTCACAGCAAAGTGGCGGAAAGGTTAGAGAAAAACAACAAAACAAAGATGTTTGCCTGAGACTGCTGTTAACCTTTTCTCCTTCCTCATGCTATAAAGTCACTGAGCAAGCTGCATTCCGAATGAACTGTAGCAATATTCTTGCCATGAAACTCCCTCTTGTCATTTCTTTATTCTGCCCGCTTTCCCCCGGCTGGGGAAAGAATTGTTGACATAAATGCGAAGGCGGCGATGAAATTAAAAGGCCTTATTTCAGGGCAGCCGTCGTGCCTCTTTGACTCTCACTGTGAGAAATTAAATCATAGAGAAACACATAAATCACAGGGCACAGGAAACAGGCGGGGACAGTCAAATCTACTCCACTGCAATCCGCCTTTCATTCATCAAAACAGTCAAAGACGATTCGCTGAGTGGAACCTTACAAATTAAACTGCGCGTGCCACAAGGCATCTCTGCTGGTATGCTAACGTATGTTCAGGCTGAGGAGGGCCGCTCCTGCCAGAATGAAAATGATTCAGGTGAGGGGCGGAGCCAGCGTGTGCATGCCAACAGCTTGTTAACAGAAGTGAGGAAACAAATATCCACTAGAGCAGGTCCACATGGCAAGAATCTCCAAACACTCAATTAGAAGCCTGTCTTAAATAAATAAACCTAAGAATAGGAAATCCTGTGTAATAGGCACATAATCAGAAATCATCCCATATAACACAAAGACATTTTTTGTCATTTTTTTGTCTGCGTGGAGCCTGAAACCTGCGTCACAGGGATCTCCCCCTGATAAACTCCCCTTCACTACATTACTGGCTTAAAGTAACCTTCCTGAATTAGCCCTCTTCCACATGAAAAAGCGCAGCTTCAGCAGGCCAGTCCAAAAATTATGTCCTGTCCACAGCACCCAGGCAAATGCAATTTTGCCATCCCTCATTGGCAGGTCCAGCCCGCTCCCTGGGTGTGCTACAGCCAGTACCTGCAGGAATGGAATAAAGTCGTCTTGTTCCAAGTAATTACAGCCAGGCTTGGCCAGGAGGTGCACAAATTTAGAAGCGTCATCGTGACAGGTCTGCAGAGTTCTGGAGAAGAAAAGAGAGAACAGATGGTTGCAAGGTTACTCCCACTCTGGCTTGCAATGTTCCCTCTCTCCTTTTTAGCATTCTTTCAAGAGCGCAAGTTGTTTCATTAGAAGTGAAAGTGCAGGTGTAATGCACGCTGAAATTGAGATTCTGATTTGCTGCGGGCTGATTAAAAACATGGAAGGTTACGGTAGCAATGCAAAAATAATACAAGCGTCTGTCGTGGCCTCCCGTCTAAGAATGGCTCGGTTATGAGCTCGAGTCAAAGGCCAGGTCTGTCCAGTTCTCTCGGGACTCGCATTAATACAAGAGCATGTCTATTGCATACAACAGCATTCAGCACACGGCCGTCATTACAGAAGCCCCTTGATACTTCCTTTCAGTCTCACGCTGAAGGATGCTGAATGGGTGTTTTCACACTGTTATAACTGCAACTTCTCCCTTGTGCTTATAGGGGCAATCCCTTCTGTTTAGGGCTAAAAAGAAAAATCTGATAATAGAAAGATCTTTGCAGCATCTGCGATCCCCAGCGAGTGGTCATCATTGTTGAGGGGACACTGTATGAGCCAGTTGGCTGTGTGTGAATGCACCAGCGCTCTAGTGAGAATAAGAGGAGCTATTGTCTTACTTTCTCCACATAGCGACGAACTTGTGAACAGACACGAAGCCCGTCCTGTCGCCTCCAGCTAAGCAGAACAATGGCACTTTCCAATAGAGGGGACACTCACAGGCCTAAGGACACAGGGGTGGGAGAAAAGAGACAGTGTCAAGCATGAAAAGACAAAAAAGGAAAGGACATCAACTGAAATCATAAACAATGTGAATAAATATATTATCAACAAAGCAGAAAACAAAGAGCACAAAGACTAAGGGCTCAGAAACAGAGGTGTGTCATTTGAACACGTCCCTCCAGGAGCGAAGCTGTCATTGCTCTCTTCACTTCGGTTCCCCTCAGACCATCACTCACATTCCTCAGGGACACCGAAATAGTACTTTCCGTTGGGTTTTAACATCAACAAACTTACACAAAGTCAGGAGCTAAATGGCACTAATGAAAATAATTTGCTGCGTGGCAGCCGAGTCCCCACGCTACAAATCACATTCTCACCTTGGCAACCTGCCCCATGTCCTCAATGGTGGCCCTTTCGTTTGGGAATTGGGAAAATATTTTCTCAATTTTGGAAATGAGGCGGTCGATGTTGAGGTTGGCTTGGGGCCGGCCCTGCGGGAAGTAAAACTTGGGAATGCTTTCACTCAGTGCTGTGGTGACTGGCTCCTCCGTTCTCACCTGGGCCAGAGACAAACATAAAAAAAAAGAAATACACGTTAGCCACCAGTGCTAGTATATGCTAACGCCTCTGCTCAAGCATTCCAACATGTGCCGAGGCTCGTCTTAACACAAACTCTGCATTGCTGGCACTCATGTAACCATAGCTCTCAGCTGCCTAAAGCCAGTCAGGAAAGACTTTTGACGACTCAGCAATCATAATCATTATCTATTTATCTGCAACAGATACTCCTGAGAGTGGCAGTGCTCACCGATCTTGTGTAATAGGTTTAAATTAATATGTATCATCTATCAATATTAAGTGCAGAACAGTTCAACCAGACAATTATTGTAGTTTGCTGTTAACAACTTAACCGCAGCAATGTGTGCTGGTGTATTGAATTCTGCTTAAAACAGTGACAGATTTACATCAATACATCTGATTATCTAACTTATCACAGGGCAAACACACACACAGACAGTTGAGTACACTCACATTCACACATACAGATAATTTTCAGAGTCATCAGTTCACCTCAAACCAATATTATTGGTCAATAGAAGGAAACCCACTTCCTCACTGGGGGAATATGGAAACTCCACAGTGAGAGGCCCCCGAGCAGCAGTCTACAGACAGTATTATCACAGTTACACAATAAGCAATCATTAAATATGCATATTCAAGTGACAGCTGGTACGTCTCCATTTGACTTGAATCAGTTAAGGAGCCATAAGGAAATCTATTTGGCATCTTAATATGATAGAACTTATAGTCATCAATCAAAAAATGCAATTACAAAACAAATCCTACATTAATAGCTGTATGCTTCCACAACGTACTTAGCCAGTGACCTTAAACATAACAGATTGATCTCAAGTTAATTGATACTCCAGGTTACAGATGGTATTAAAAGTCTTAGTATTTAAAAATAGATCTGCTTTGTACAAAGACAACATTGAATTATCTAAACAATTCAAGCTCGTCTTTCTTGATCATCTAGCACGAGTGTGTATGTATCTCAGAATGGTTTACGTTATAAAATGAAGTCAATAAAATAGAATTTAAATCACTAACATTTCGAGAAACCACACAGGAAAAGCACACATAAGGTATACAACAAAATAGTACAACTGACTCAGATGTAGTAAAGATTTGGGGATTCTTAGCCGATATACCTAAATGAAACACATTTAATGTAAATATTTAGATTTTATCTATATGTGGATACAGCAGGAAAATACTAATTCTAATTCAGAAAGTGTAATTGTTTGTTCTTGATGTGCTTGGTACTTCAGATCTTTCCCACAGTTGTAAAACATGCTCGTTAAATTATTTGCGGACCTTAAATTGGCTGTAGGTGTGGATGTGTGTGGGTGCTCGTGTGTTTCTATGACTGCGATGGACCAACACGTCCAAAGTCTACCCATGCTTTTCATTTTGAAGCAAGTATAGAAGATTTCAACATTGTCATCTACATAGACTTGTGTGACTAAAGAGAATTAAATTAGATTACAATAAAGTTAAAGTGTGCATGTGTGTGTTACAGAAAGAAAACTATAAAATGATAAAAAAGAACCTTGGTGAAGCCCAAATATCTAATTGTAGCACAAGAATTGTTGTTGACGGCAGAGCCGGGGACAGACCTGTGTTCTCTGTACAGTGGAAGTCTGAACTTTACACAGGAAGTGCTGTAGGATTTATTGTTTGTCAGGTTTCATTCATTATTGAATTTGACCTGGAGCGATTTAAAGGACTGAAACATTTCTGAGGCTGAAACCCACGCAACATGTGTATCACTTGACAGTGGAAACTATTGTAATCATCCTTCTAATTCTGACGATTGCGTCAAGTAAGTGCGTCCAGGCTGTCATGGAAGTGAATCAGACATTAAGTAGCATCATTCACCACAGACTCTGAGCACAGCTGACATACTATTATAATCATCGGGGGGGATATTTCCACCGGCATGGACACATGAAAAGCCAAGACGTGTTCAGGAGTTAAATGTGTTATTATGATGAACATATCAGCATGTTGCTAAAAACAGCTTTAGTAGAGAAGGCTTTGCTCGCAATCAACATCTCATGCTCAAAGACTATTTACATGACGCAAGAATCTGCTAACTGCTTCAATCTGTGTGGCCTTTAATAATCACATAAACACACCCACACAGTGCTCTGCTCACACATAAAAATATCTACTGTGTTTGTTTTGGTCCAACACTATGTACACACCGTTCAGTTGGTCAGACCTGCATACATCATCACAATCATAACAATGAATATTTTAACCTAACAAACCCTCACAGTTATAGAGTTTGATGCAAGTGGGAGTGAAACTTGCCATGTGTTGTGTCACAGTGTGAAAATGTTTTGCTGGAATCTGTCAGTGGTAATGTGTTCATTTAACCTGATAAATAATAAATGCTGCTGCTCTTCCGTCCCGTGTGTTGGTGTCAGCCATGGCTATAAAAGGACATAAACATCTCCACACTCTCTCTCTCTCCACACTTGCCACTAGCAGAGCTCTTGAGCACAACTGCTAAGCCACATGACATTTTGCACATTCACAATGATGGGCTCTCAAAGAGGACGGCAAAGCGGCTGAGCACAACATACCACACAAGATGAAACATCATCCCGTAACCAAAGCTGACATGTCATGTTTGTCTGTAGAGCTTAAGTATACCTTGTCCCTCAGAGACAAAAGTGAAATACCTTTCACAACAATCACATTTTCACATGGTATAGTACTGCGTGACTGCTTTCTGATGTAAGTTTGATTCCCACAGAAAGAGATAAAACTGCTCCTTCATTCACTTGTTTAAGTGGTTATTATACAATTACTAAATAGATACATAGTAAACGCCAAGTCATGAAACTCCCGAACAGCAGTTCCATTAACAAAGCTGGCTGACAGGCCCACAAAGCCTGCGTGGTGAAAAATATAGTCATACAAACACCTGCCTGTCCTTGCTGGAAGGCTCTGAGTCTCTTCTTGAATCGAGAGGGCAGAACAAAGTCACATCCTCGTGCCAGCTGGGCCAACTCCTTCCTCAGGTCAGGATCCTGACGCAGAGACAGCTCCCTCATCCTCATCCTTGCTCCAGACAGGACGGGACACACATATACACTACGGGACACTCAAATCCAGCAGTATCCTCTTGACAGTTGGAATCAGCTGCAATCACCACTACAGGTCAGAACGCAGTGGAAACAGTGGAGGTCCTCTGTGTGTATGTCGCTGTGATTGTCCTCTGTCAGAGTGAGAGCTTCTTAATGCAAGGGAGCAGCTGCTACAGTGACTCTCTCTCCCATTCCAGATCTGGTCGCACAATCTCAGCTCAGCCTGCTGCTCTGTCCCAGTCTCTACCCATCATGCATACACACACGCGCGCACGCACACACACACACACACACACACACACTGCAGGGTCAGGGAGCCCTTGCCTCAAAGCTGCTGGGGAGATAAGGAGTGACTGGGTGCATGTGTGTGGGAGTCACTTAGCGTACGTGTGGGATGGGAGGGGTGTGTGAAATGGACCTGCCCTTTCCAGTTTGCATTCTTCAGTGCTCATGGAAGGTTATGTAAAGACACAGACCTGTTGTTGCAGCTTGCAGCAGCTACATGGGCCAATTGAAGGATGTACCTTCATCACACGATGACAACATTTGAGCTCAGTGGCTCTGCTGTTTGTGCTGGGATGCTTTCCTTGGGCAAGACATAACATTTTTAAATAAACCCCTGAAGTGATGAATGTGATGAAAGCGGCACACTGAATCCAGTGAATCTGCCAAAAACAAGCTAGAAGAAGTGAATCACAGGAACAGAAAGCAATCCAAACTAATGAGGTGTGGGCTAATATAGGAGAATAACCAAGACGTGACTATTAATATGAGCGTAGGCCAAATCAACACATGATACACATACAATGACAAGACATGTATTTTTTCCCAATTATTTTGCATCGTATCTTATGTGGTCTTTGTTTTGCCTTCTCCTTGCAAGCTTGGGCTGCCATCCATTCCATGTCTTATTATAGTTGATGGGCAATAGAGGGAGGGGAACGGGACATGTCAAATTCAAAGACTGATGACCGAACCAGTCTGTGCCTATTAAAAGCACCACCGGGCACTGTTTGGCCAATACAAGAAACAAGATCTGGAAGAAGAAGAGTGTATCTTTAGTCCTCAAACAAACATTTACATCCGGTTTTGCAGTCCTGGAATGATGGCAATTACATCAATTCTCCATAAAAATGAAGATCTAACAGACTTGTAGTTGCCTTCACAGCATACACTGTACACATGGAAAGTCCAACACCACCACGCCAACTGATGTAAATGATAATCAAACAGGAATGGCATTGTGATGTCTGCATTAAAAGACTAGGAAAATAACCCCATACTGTTAATGTTATTATTATTATATGCTGAACCTAAATGCACACCCATGGTATTTTTAGACGATAGCATCACGAAGTCCACTGTTTTCCACTGGTTTCTGTTCAAACCCAGTTCCTGTTGTCCTGCACACAGGACACTGCACATGCTTGATAAGCTCTTTGTGTGAAGGCTTTTCATACAGGCTGTCTTTTGTTTGTGCTTATCAACTCAAACAAAACATAGAAAGGAAGGCAACAAGGCCAAAATATTGATAGACCACATGAAACTATCAACTTTTATACAGTGTTCAGTCAATACATGTTTAAGTGAACGCATTCTGAGGTCTGCTTCATAAACAGGAGCATCAACAAACAGCAGGGTGAACAATGTATTGTTACTACGCATGCAAAAATAGTTTGAAAAAAAGTTTGAAAGTATATATTTATATATAGCTAGAGGAACAATGGTAATGATGCTAATGTTTTGATTATAAACTCCTCACAAGAGTTTAAAAAAAATGGGCAACTTTTAAGTCAAAGACATACTAGGACATATGGAGGACGGTTATCCATGCACTGTCTGCCCTAGAAGCTACAGTAGTACGTCCACAGCCTGATGGGTCACTGTGACAAACTGAAACACATAAGAACTGAGACTGACCCCATGATGTGTCCAATCTGTAGACAGCTAAAGCTGATTTGTACACAAACATTATTGCACAACATAGAAGATTAGGAAACACACTGTCTGGAGTTTGTGACCATGGGGAGGTCTAATGTTAGAAATTATTACTGCCAAAAGATCAGTTGTGCAAGTAGGTTTTGAACAAGCCCCTGGTGTATTCAACAAAATTCCTATTAACTGTCACTGAGGGTAGCATGCCAACTAGACAAACGAAACAAGATGAGGAGAAACATTAAAACAGGTTGGAGCAAAACTCGCCCTCCCCTGAAGGGCTTCCCCAAACTTAAGAGATCCATAAATCATGTTCCACAAATACTGATTTGCTGGCTTCAGTATGAGCATCCCTACCTGAATCATGAGATGAGCAGTGTATCCAAACAGAGGTCACTCGACCCTTTTAACAACCCATTGAACGAGCTACAGCTTAATTTGCATTGCGAGTACAGAATCAGTGCTGCTGCAAATTCCCGAAAGCTCCAGCTCAAGCCACCACAATTGGATGTCTGAGACAGGGATTTGGGATACATGTGAATGTGTGCCAAAAATATGTCTGATTGACTGACGATGTTGTGATCTGCCGAAAGACCAACAAGTGCAACATGATGAGACAAACTCTGCCAGCTTGACTAAGAGTAATAAGGCAATGGCAGAGTCTAAGACATAAACACTTTACTTGAACAGTATATAGCTTACGTGTGATGAAAAGTGGAATAAATGAGTTAAGGCACTGAGGTAAAAGTTGTTTCGAAGCACCTCCATACCTCTGCAACAGCTATTTGCAATGAGATGATACTCTGCACCTCCATTAATGTTTTTTCAACAAAAATAGTAAAGAATAATATTTCATGAACAAAAGTTACGTTAAAATTAATAAAACACTCACAATGTAAAAAAACATTTAAACATTCTGAACAGGGGTGTCATATGACCAACTTGTTTTAATCTGGACCTGATATAGCACACAAAAAAAGGGTTGTTCTATTTTAATAAGTGTAGTAATTTTTAACACAACATCAACATCCAAGACCGAGCAGCAGGAGGTAGCAACGCAGCAGTGGAAGCTAGATACTGATACATACTATGAAATCATGTTGGTGAAAATATGTTAATGGTAATAGATATCATACAAAGAAGTGATTTGCATAAAATTCATTTAATTGATATAGAGAAAACAGAAATCAACAGTTGTGTTCCCATGGTTTCCTCTGAGACGCGGTAGTTTTACCCTATTGATGATGTGTTGCAATCGTAAGTCCTATTGCAACAACACATGCATAGAGAGGACAGCAAAATGCGCTGACGTCGAAGATACAATGAGGTAAACTGTTAAATGTGAACTAGAATAAAGGACAAACCCTGTGAGTTTCCACTTTTTAATAGATGATTATGCAATGTTTTTACTGTTCCATTACAATTAAGATCAACCTGGGTTGTATGTGATTCTTTAACAAAATGAGATTGATACCACTGTTCTATATACTCGTAATGATACTACATTGTGGGTTATAACTGATACATGCAGAAAATTCCAAAATGTATTATTTTTGTGCACCAACTTCACCTGTCTTTTTTTCCTGTGCCATCTTACTACTTTGTTGGTGGACAATCGATATAAATAAAACTGATATGAAGTACTTGCCAAACATTTTGCAATAGTACACCGTGGCCTCACATGTGACCAAGACCCCCCCACCCCTCTTAAAAAAAAAAAGAAAAGAAATAAGAAAGCCCTTGCAGTAAACAGTTTAACGCCTGGTTCTTTCTGACAGGTCAGGCAACTGATAACATGACCTCAGACCCCCTGCTTCAAATAGCATCTATGTTGCTGAGCTCAACTAAGCATGTTATAAATATATCTTGAGAAATCGGCAAACCTAAATGTAGGAGCCAGGAACAGAAGAAAACTTTTACCCCTCTCAAAACAAAACAAAAAAGAAAATTCACTGCTGTATACTTTAAAGTATTTGATCTGTGACTGGACATGACCTGTTGCAGAGATAACACAGTGGCATTGGCCTAAGCAACAGAGCTGTGAGCCAACCAATCATGGAAACTTGATATTTACTGTAGGTACTGTAAATAAATCCTCCATGATCACAAATCTCAACAATGAGTAGCAGCTAATGGAAGAGGTTTCAATGTAAGTTACGTGGAGGATGAATGTGCTGCCACGCCTCATCTGACTGGAAGAGTTCTGGGTATCTGATGCCAACACAAGGGAAGCATGGCTATCTATATCAGGGTCTGATGTCAAAGTCAGACCAGCTGTTCCAGGCTGCATCGGTGCCACATAAATTGAATTTTTGAGTAATCCTCTCAAGAATGCAACTGTATGCAGGAATTCGTTTTGTTGTCTTAAAATAGAAGTATTACATTCATACAACCTAACAATCCCTTTAATATTGAGTGACATAGCGTGGCCACATGCCATGACACATCACAGTACTATACACAAACTGTCCAACAGCTGTTTTACAATAATCCAAGGGAGTGAGGGCATTAGGGGCCAAAGGTTGCCTTGAGGAAACAAACAGAAAACAGGAAAATCATATGGTTTTCATCAATCTGTCAATAGTCACAGAGCTCTGTGATGTGCGTATTATATTCTGGCTGAACAAAATGAGAAATAGCTCTTAGTGAAGAGCAAGCAAACTGAATCTACAGCTAATATATTGAAGTTTTCCACTTTTGATCTGGATTTTAACAAACTATAACCACACATTGTTTCTTGTCAGACGATAGTAAAAAAGAAAACTCGTCATCCCAGTAGGTCTCACACTTCTGTTCTGGTGTTTCAATCAGAGAGACAGCAGATGTCGCAGCGAGCAGTGATTACTTGAACGTGTCCTTATGCCCATCTTTAGCATGTCAGCAACATGTGGAGTCTTGAGAAGCATGTGCAACCAGCTGTCTGGCTGTCTCACTGTCATCACACTCACTAATGTTCACAATGTACTACCAGCCAAGGTGCTTGCATTATAGCTTGTCCCGTGACAGTGTGAGTCCTTGAAAGCGAGAACAAATTAAAATGCTCCAAATGTTTTTTCTTGCCGTACTTTTTCCACCATATGAAAAAAGTGAAACACAATTTACCTCATGAGATTCCTGTCACAGCGTAAGAACATGAAAAACAAAAGAGATTTTCAGACACTCCCACCTCTCATACCACACTAATTTGTGGGTGAGGACTGTACATTTGGAAAATATTTCACTACAAACACAACTTATGCTAATGGCCCTGGAGGCACCATTACGATGGGCCAGAATGTACAGCATTCAAGCTAAAGAGTCCTCAGCAGCCTCTTGTGGCTATCAGCGGGAAACAAAGATGACAGGATACAGAACTACCAATCAAAAGAAGCTACAAACTCAAGTTAAAGAAAAAAACATTATACCATATTAAAATAGTATAATGTTAACTGAGAAATTTAATTCATTTAATCAGCGAACAATTGTGCTGAGAATTTGTAGTTAACAGTGAAACATTCAATATTTTGAAAGCAAAAAAACAAAAGAAAAATACTATCATATATTTATTTTAATTACTGTTACTGTTGAATAAATATTAAAGTGAAAACTCTTGTGGGCTGTAAATAAGGATTAAATTCAATCTATGCCAATATTCAGTTCAATAATTTATCACTTTATTTAACTCAAGATCGCGGTGCACAAAAGCAGAGTACATTCTGAAGAGATCACCAACCAATCAAAGGTCAAACAACTCATTAGAATCACCAATTAAATTCAAACATGTTTTTGGAAGGTGGGCGGAAACGGGAATATCTGAAGAACATGCAGCTTCGACACAGAAAGGTCAGCTGGACCAACCCGGACTCGGACCTGGTACATTGTCACTAACCACTACATCACTGTACAACCCCGAGTTCTTTACAAGCTGGCAATAACAATCAAGAAAAATATTCTAAACACACACAATGCACTTGATGTTTGGGGCAGCAGTGGTTTAGAAGTTACAGAAGCAGACTTAAGACTTGAAGTTTGCGGGTTTGAATCCCTCTGCTAACAGGTACCATCCTGGGAAACACTCTTGACCTCCAGCACCCTGGGTGCTGCCCTGTGGCAGCCCATTGCTCTGAGTATGTATAATTTATGTTAACAATAAATAGAATGAGTTAAATGCATAAAAGTAAATACCCCAATGAAGTATGCCTTTTTGGTTTCTTATGACAATATTGTTACCTCCACCAAGGAGGTTATGTTTTTGCCAGGGTTTGTCTGTCTGTCTATCTGTTAGCAGGATTACGCAAAAAGTCCTGACGGGATCTTCCTAAAAAAAAATTCCGAAGATGTGTCCAACTTTGATTCCATTAAATTTTGAGAGTGATCCAGATAACCATCTAGATACAAAAAAATATCAAAGATCCTGTTTTTCCCCATTATTTACCATTGAGCTGTTAAAAAAAAAAAAAAAAAAAAAATCATATTTCTTGGAAATCATATCTGATGGACTTGTAAAACATTTTTGATCTGTAGGATGGTTATATCTAGTAGGGTACAACATTTCATCTGGATCTGATCTAGATTAACGATATGGGGGCACTTTGAAGTTGGGAACATTTAACATTGAAAAGATCTGCGCTCTTTAACTGCTTTTCTAGTTTTATATAGTTTACATTATAGCTAAATGTACTTCCCTCACCGCTGCCTTCATCTTACATCGTATCACTCATTACTACAACTAAAGAGAGGCAGGACTTATTGGGATTATTATTATGCAACGTACCCTAAAGGTAAAATAACTCAGGTGGCTCCAGAACCAACATGGGAACAGCAGGACATAGCTTGCTTCTGGTGTTATATGTCATATCTTTTGAGGAAATCCCTGAGGCATAACTTCTCAAGTTCTTTTAATCTTGCCTAAACATGTTCAACTCACTCAATAACTGTTCACCTATCAGCTGAATACTTAAACATTTTTTTGATATTAACTCCCTGGTGTTTTAAAGAAGAACTCACCTTCTTGGCGTTGACAAACCTCCGTACTATTCTTCCATCGGGTCCTGTTACTCTGGTATTACTACAACTGCGAGCAGGAAGGGTACCGATGGATGGAGGACTCAAGAGAGTACCGAGAGGAGCAACTTTCTTCTCCGTCAAGCCCTTCAGTGATGTTACATTGTTGTTCTCGTTGAAGCTTAATGATCTTTTATCCTGTAAACCTCCGCTGGTCAGATCGATATGCTGTCCACTTTTGATCACATCCAGATAGTCTTTGAGAAGCGACTGTGTTTCAGGGGAACTCAACCAAATCAGAAACAGCTCATCGGTTTTCATTTGCAGATCTGGGTTGAGAACTTGAGGCAGCGACATTTTGCCAAATGATTTTCAGGGACTTCTTTTACAGCCGGACCTGTAGAAAACAAAAATATTGTTAGACACACAGCAGGCCACTCTGGTACAGCAATTGACCTTTGGCTAAGCCCGCGCCAAACGCAAACAAACCAGTAGCATTCGACTACAAACTACAAGGAATAGTCGACTCGTACATTCTTCATGCAACACTCTCGACGTTTGTTAACAATTAATATCGATGCTAACTAGGTAGGTCAGGTAGCTACATCACTGTGTGAAACACTGAGCATGGAGCATCTCCATGGAAACAGATGCTGATCTCCTCCATGAGCTGCCTCTTTCATCCGCTTTGTATGGGAAAATACAAAGCGGAAAATACAAATTGGCCAAATTCCCAATTCCGTATTAGTGCTATTATTATTAGAAAATGACAATTGCAATTTAGTGTGATGACATAAAAGGAAAGGGGAAATTTTTTCACAGTTCTTTGGGATTTATTCACAATGGGTGTGCTGTTAACATCCCTAAATGTAGTCACTTGGTCCTTGGATGATGGCAAATCATCCCTGAAAATGTCATGCAAATCAGGTGGCCACTTTGTGCAAAAAATTGTTAAAATCCACACATTCATGCAAACCAGTAAATAAATACAAACAGAAGAACACATAGACTTCTAAGCCAAATTCTTTGGTCGCTGAACTTTTTTGGGTGAAAGTGAATATAATGCTTCTCAATATGTACACATTACACACACACCACGTGAAGCCATTCCATTTGATCAAACATCTGGAATTCGACATAATGAAAGCAGAGCTTTAACATTCAGTCAAAATAGGACGGAAAATGCATATGCACAAGATTTACCCCAAACCCTTTCCATTGTATTTGGATGTAAAGTGGCCACTTCAAGTTCAGTAAACAACACTGAATTGCATTGAATACCAGCAGCCGATATTGTGCACTTCTTGGACGTTTATTATTTAGAGAATTTGTCACTCTAGCCTTAGAGAATGTAATATCTGCACGGCGTCATCTACTCCTATTCATTTGATAAAAACAAGAGTTCCGCATGTGAAGCAACATTACTGGCATGACAATGTGAAAATGTTTCAAGTACATGTATCGGTAACTAACTCGGCAAGAACATCTTTACAAGTCAAAAATGATGGTATTGAGCGTGGGAAGATACTTCCAAGCATTGATGCTGTCAGTATGAACCCTGTTGCACAGTTAAGCAGATAAAGACATGGTGCATACGAACAATGTTTTGGTAAAACAGTGCTGGTCATGACTTGTGGTCAGCCCTCCGTGTTTTTAGTTCAGAACAAACACTCACTGACGCTATTGAGTTTTTAGCGCGAACTGTCAATGCTTTTAGCCCACAGGCGAAAGTAAATCTGAACTCATACTGACCTCGATATTAATGCTAACCATTTAAACAGCATTGCTGAGAAAAGTAAATGACCAGAGATCGCATTTGGCTTAGGGACGTCACCTAAAACTGCACGGCCACGCACGAAAAGCGCGGCTGCGGCGTACAGAGTTGTTGAAGTTGGCGTAAGTGTTAGCATTAAGAGACTACGACGGCTAGCTACGGTAGCCGTAGTAAGCTAACCAGCGAACTAATTCACCTACCTTCAAGTCAGAAAAGCCAAACGGGTAGATGAAACTCTACATTATTTTTCTCCCCGGAAGCGCCGCTGCTGCTGACATGCTTATCTCACGTTGAGAAATGAAAGTAGAGTTACGGAGCCGGTGTACATTTCTGTGAGCTGACATAGCTGGCACAACTTTCTAGACTCTCGTTCCCTTGGTAACCACCGACGAGATCTCGCGATATTTCATCCACTGACTGCCTGCCACAGGTTTCACAGGGGTTTCCTCCCAGTTTTCTTATTTGAGGCGCACATTTAAGGTTTAAACTCGAAAGAAATGTGTTGAAAATACGGTTATTGTAATAATGATTGAATCTTCCCAAATGTACAACACATGTCCTTTTTTTTTTTTTTTTTTACCGGAAAAACATTTTCACAATGTGAGAACGTCACAATGAACACAGCTCATTATTCACTGCGACGTATATACGGTAAGTATGAACATGTTTTCAGAAAGCTTTTTAATATTCGCACAAGTTCATTGCAAACAGGTTGATTCTGTTGTCGGCGATAAAGTGACACTTTTTTGATAATTATATATATACTTATATATAAAAACCAGCTATATTATGCAAATTCAAATGAATCCAAAACATTATACCGCCATGGAGTTTAAAGAGAGTTCATTATTTTGGAAAAATGACACGATTGTTGTTCCATGCCATAACGTGCAGCCCCACAATTATTGACAGATCTCAAATGGTCCCTCAGCATCTTTGTATTCCTTTTGCATCTCTCAACCCTCACACATTTTGCCTAGTAGACCCGTTTACTCCGCATACATAAGTGTAAGTCTTATAACAGCTGGCTATGGTACAGTTTTGCAAATTGGTACACTTGTGCACAGACTCATATTAATAAACACACTGTTACATATGCATAGGATTTGGTTCATCTGCAATCAACATCTGCATCATATTTTTAATGTAAGGTAATCTCTAACTTTGAGTCGATCATCATAGCAGTACACATTTCCAGGGACCTACTTCTGTGTATTGAATTTTGCTTTGTACGAACTTGATCCTGATTCCCTTCGCATGAATAACAATGATACATCTGTGCCCGATTCCACTCTCCTTTCTCCTCTCAGACATTTCTCCTCAAAGCAGCTGGGCTGAGCACCTGGTGTGAATGGAGCTGGACATCCTTATTGATTACCACAGGGAGGAGTGGCCCCAGACATCATGGCTCCCTCATTGCATCCCCAGCATCGAAAGCGGCCAAGCACAGTGAAAGGTCAGTTTAAATAATAGGCACCATATTTGACAACCCTGGAGAAAAATGGCATGGATTGCTTTCAGAAGCAAGGGACCCTACATTTTATACTGCGCCTAAAATGCAGACCCATTAATTTCATGGACATTGAGGGAAAAAAAAACATTTGTGGCTGCACTTCCACGCAAATATGTAATGTATACATTATTGAAATAGATTCGAGATCTGGAATTAGAGTTGCAAGGACAATTCTCTTTCGAAATTATTTCATATTTTATTTTACACAAGCATTGCAAACGTAATAATCTCTGTTCTTATAAGTGTAATGTTACAGCAAACATAACAACAGTTGCCAACATTGATCTGTCTGTCTTTGACATGACAAATTACAGAAGAAAACATCTTTTTCACATTCATATTTTGGTATCTGTAGTTTTTTGTACAGTCTTTGGTGGTTAGTGCTTCCATTTTGCGTAACACAAGCATTTTGGTTGAACTCTGAGACAAATGTCTTTGCGAATATAATTTTAAAGCAAAAGTAATCTTACTTTTGAATAAAGACGATAGTTATATGATACTAGGAATAGCCTGTCATGAGCTTCACTGATGTTTCTCTTTATTTTCTGCATGAAAGACATCAGGGACACCTCTCACATTGAACCTTTATCTTGTTAATAACTGCATTCAGAGTGCCTGTGGCCTTGTTGTTACGAGCAGATTAACAGCAGTTCCCTGGTTGTGAAAATTATTGACTAAATTCTCCTGATTGCTTCCCTTGATAACACAAGTAAATCAAATCTGAAACATTCAAAGTTGGCCGAGGCGCAGTGCGTAATGAGAAACCTCTTTGTTCTGTACAACAGCGAGGCTCACACGCGTTTTAGAGCCCAATCAATATCCGAAATGAGAAGAGAAAAAGTGAAGGTCTTGAAACTTTAAACTTTGCAACTTTTCAAAGTGTAATTACAGTGAACAAATAAGATTTTACCCAAAGCAGTGTGCATGTTGTTTTTTCACGCCTTGAAGGACATTTCAAAGGTTTGGCCGAGGCTGAAACCACAGGGGGACAGCTGGTTAGCGTAGGAAAGTGTTAGTGAGGAGTTCATATGTGCAGCTCTTCCTTACTGCTGTCAGCTATGCTATATGGGCACTCTGTGAAGTAGACGATAAGCAATCTGCTCTAATAAGGAGAGTGAATAAAGTTGAAAGTGTTGTGTTGTTGTTTTGTGCAGCATTCAGACTGCAGCGCGTTCACATACTAGAATAGGCAATAGCCCATGGTTATTTAAAGGTTTGTTTAACAATGTGTGAGTGAGGGTACAACTTTTTCTCTTTACTTTCTTGTTAAATTTGCTCTTCCTATATAAACTTTATGAATTCAATTGGCCAAGTGCCACGTAGATTACCAAAAGTAAAGATAGATGATTCCACCATTTTTTTTTGCTTATTGATGTGTAAAAATAATACAGGTAGAAGAAGGTGGATTGTTAAAACTGGATGTTTAAATATATTTTATTTTATTTTTTTTAACATTTTAATCTATATGCTCCGTTTAGATGAAATGTGGTTATATTACATCTGGTTATATTTTATTTTAAAGGCGTTTACTTTTTTTTAACCTTTGTTTTAGCTTAGTTATCTCATAACCTTGTGTAATTGTTGGCTTTCATGCAAAATTAAAATTTGCCGATTGATCAGATGCAGACATTTGTTTAAGCTTGCATTGCCACCGCAGTCTGAACTGGTCTTTTAACCTCTGTTCAGTTATTTTAAACCTGTTGATTTTTGTGTGAGCCAGAGATAACTTTACTTCAAACAGTCAAACATAAATGAGATCTACATCTGTTCCCAAACACATCTGTACATTCTTTCCCAAATTGCCTAAGTTGTTTTTTTGCAGATTTCCCATAAGATTAGCTGTATGCTTATTTGATGTTTCTTTTTCTAATGACTCCTATGCAAAACTAAGGTCAGACCTGCAAGCAACGAGTTACCAATATTTCCACAAGTCAGAAATGTTCATTCACATACTGTGTAGGATTTAAAGTCTTTTTCTTATTTTCTTACATGATTCACTGCTTTTATGTTATTGTTAATTTTGTAAATTAGAACTCAAAGGTAAATATATGTATTGTCTGGATTGAAAGTCAATAATTGGCATATTCTGCGTGTCGTATATTTTATGAAAGCAATGCTTATTTTTGCAATTTTAATAGCTCATCAAGACAAAGTCCTTTTGTCCAACTGCACACAAGTAATAACTACTGCATGCTAGAAAGTTGAAAGTATACCTTAGGAAAAAAAAAAGCATAAAAAATAAGCTTTTTTAAGACTAAATAAACAAATCCACTGATATTTGTGCTGAAATGAGCAGCAGAGCAAACAAAATGTATATAAAAGTGATATTAATACAGACAGTGTCTTACCTCTCTCCAACAGCTCACGGTCATGTGCGAGCATTTAGGGCAACATGCACGTTTTCATCTTCCCCAGGCGTCTCCTTCTTTTATCTCGGCTCTGTGGACTGTAGTTGTGTTAGATGAAAAAGCATCAACATTTCAAGACGCATCCAAACTGAACCGAGATCCAGTATTAGAGCTGGGAACACATTTTAATCTTGCACTTTATTTGCTGGATTTTTTCCACAGTTCTATGAGAGTGTGTTACAGCCGTCATTATGATGCTTATTCACTTTGATAATCCATGCACAGTTTATTATGAAATGTATATGGGCCGAGTTCTTAGCTGCTGTTAATGTCGCTAAGTCTAGATGGAGTTAATTGATGGGACATTATACTACTATTTACACAAAATCGTTTTGACTCTGCAAACTGCATTAATAATCTTTTGCTGTCCAACTTTCCTCACGTCACCTTTCTCAAAGATCTTTGAAAAAACTGGAAAAGGTGGATTACATCATGATGTCTTACACGCTGATTTGAATGTCGTCGTCAACCTGCATCAGTCCTGAAAGTCAAGTTTTTTTGTTTTTTTTTTTGCCAGTGCCCATTGTTAACAGCTTATGTTTTATTCCCAATAATAGCCATACACTGGTGAAATAACTGATAGCATACAGCAGGACTTTTACAAGAATGTTGCGCGTCGAGTGATATGTTTGACCAGAAATTCCTTTGATCTTGATCTTAAACATTTTCTGTTTGATATGGCTTTCAAATGAACTGTGGTGTGAACTTCACTTTCCGCCTTTCCCAAAATGGCATCGGGTAGTGATGAGCCTTCTCATAGCTCTTTCATGGCTACACTGTAAACACGCTACACTGTTTTTATTCCTTAAGAAAATCACAGACACAGAATCAAACTGTCTTCAGTCAACATTTAGATTCCTAATACGCTGTGCGAAATGGAGCCGCGGAGGAGGAGACTTCTTTCATTAGACACATCACTGAGGCTCTGAAGTTTGCTCCTTCCATCTGAGATGACTTTAAAAGAGAAACAATGCCTCTGCCTATTGGGGTCTTTGGAGATTTTCTCTCTCATCACATATTAATGAAAGAGGTGGCATGTATGGTGTTGGAGAGCTTGAGCGGGAGAACCTGGTTGTGAGTGTGCCAAGGAGAGCTCATGTTGGCTTTATGTACAAGCTTATTCACTGCGTCGATGAGACATGCCGTATGTTCTTTCTCAAGAAATCTTTTGTTTAACACTGATACGGTTTTGAAAAATCTGCACATTTTCTTCAGGAACAGTATTGATTCACATTACAGACATTCAACATTGCAGCGTGCACAACAGCCTCCTGTAGAGGGCGCATTTCCCCTGTGATGCTTCACAGCAACACCTTTCTCTCTCTCTCTCTCTCTCTCTCAAAGCAAACACAGAAACAATTCACTCAGGTATAATCATCTTGTATGTGGAACACAGACAGCAGAATTAGAGGTGAGTTCATGCCAGTTATTCTGATGAATGTACTGTACGTTAGTTCCCAACACTGGCCTCCATTTCTCCTTTAATGAGACAGGCCCATCAAGACAGAGCGGGAGCTTTTTGATATCCTCAGAGGGGCATTGCGTACAGACACATTAATGCTCATAATTCATAGCAAATCAAGAAGGATTTTGTTGGAACAGAGGATCACACCAATTACTAGTTGTTTATTGTTTGCTATTGTTGTGTTTACTGCAGTCTAATCATATTTGGAGGTCGGCCACAGCACTACATCAGCTCCAAGTGGAAAAGCTCTTTTGAAGCCTTTCATTTCGATGTGCCATATTAGCAGCACTGAGCAGCCCGAGACAACATGCTGCCTTTGCTTTCAAGATAAAAAGGAACCACGTATTACATCACTTTCTAAATAACTTCAGAAATTAAGGAAATTGCAAGTAAATTGGTCACCTACAAAAAGGGAAAAAGAAATACCAACCCATTAAGAAAAATGTGTTTCATCTATTAAGTTGCCTCAAGATGATAATCGTTCACTTAATGACTTGAACATGGGAACAAGAGTTTGTGTTCGATTTTGGTCGAATGCTGTTGGCTTCTTGTTTTTGGCTGGACAAAGCTCCCTCTTTTCTCCGCTTGCCCCTCCTATGGAATAGTGAATTCGTGGCATGAAAGCAAGAAAATCATGGAAATCAGCAAAGCCTTCATTATACCAAGGTCATTACAGCTGGCTTTTATCCTCCTCTGTACTTATAGGAGGTAAGGGAATCCTATTCTACATCACCCAAGGCCTCACCTTTGAACACACACACACACGCACACATATACTCTCGCTCACGCCAGGGCCAGCATCTGCACACATACACACACACAAACTCACATCGGTTTCTCTTTCATTTGGCCTTCTTGAATTTCATCATTCATTTTTACATCACATTAGTGTGGCGTGTTAGTGGTCGACTTGTCTGCATGTAGAGGGCGGCTGTTACTTCAGGAAAAGACTGAATAATGCACGGGAGAAGGCGGGAGAAAGCTCGAATGGAGTCGACAACAGACGATTCCTGCCCTATAACATCTATAGCGACCAGTTAAGATATACATGAAGTGGGCAAAATAGATCACAGAGCTTCTTGGATTTTGCATCACTGGTCTACACAGTTAAATTTTGGGCAGCTGTTTTTAGGGAGATGAAGCAGTCTACCAGTACTTGACTAATTTTTTTTAAAAAAAGAATAAAATAAGGTGAAATGTCACAGTCTCCTTATATGCACAAAAAAAGATCAAGTAGATAATATGAAGAAAAAAAGTGACTAAATGACTGACATGTTTTATTTCTTTTTTTTTCTACACTGTTAAATCAGATTCAGTTCCTCTTGGAAGTATCAATGGCAGATTGTTGTTTTTGTAAAAAGATCTGCACTGTGATCTAAAACAAAGTACTCAAGGTTAACATTTCAGATCTTTCCAGAGATGGGTGAGTATAATAATACATTAAGTTGGTGTAATTAGGCCATCACTTTCAAAGTAACCCAAGCCCACAATTTGGAGAAAAATCTCTACCTTTAAAGTTAATATTTTTAATGGGCATCACAAGACTTTTTCAATGGCTCCATCAAAAAAATGAATAACTGTGATCTTTAGGGGAAGTAAAGTGCTCTTTTAATGTGCGCCAAGCATGGTCTCTTCTGTCTGCCTCAGTGGCTGTGTCTGATTTGAAACTCTCAATTGATCTGATACCACCACGAACTGGCCTGCATATTAAACCAAAGCTGCAATACATCTCCTGTGAGACAGATGAATTTGTGTGCATATGTGTGTTAGTGAGTTCATGGCTGCAGTCCAGGTCCAGGGTATTCCAAAAAAATTGCCAAAGAAAATGTATTCAGAGTTATGTCCTGTCCATTGATAGTCATACAAACAGTAATATCCCTCAGAAGTCCAGTTCGGCGCCTGCCAAAGCACATTGGCCTTCGCTTGTGATACTGACATCATTTAATCTTCAGGAGGAGTTTCGAGTTTCTCTCCTAAATCCTTGGTCCGGTTCACCTTACAGGATGAGTTTCTCTGTCGGTCCTCCAAGATAAACAGATTTGATATTGTGGGCTCTCTCTCTCTTGTCCAAATCACACAAACTCTGCTTGGATTAAGGTAATGAAGCTTTTTGTGTTTTTCTCCCCATCAACATTGCATTAAAAATAATTAAAGCAACGAAACGCACACAAATTACTCGTCTTCTCTAGATGGCTCACAAAAGGCCAGAGATATCCTGTTTCGCAAAAACATGTGGGATCATGTAAACACACCAGCGAATGTTCCCTTTATGGTGGTTTTTCGGTGCAACCTCTTCAGACTTCATAACAGTTCCTGCTCTTTTTTGTGACTTGGGGTTTTATGGCCACTGAAAAGGACACACGTTTTTCAGATTAAGATTGGCAGCGGAGCTCGGCAGACAGCGCTGGGAAAGGATGAACATTAAGCACCTGATCGGACAGGATCAATGAAAAGCAATTAGATGATAAGTCTGAGGGAGTGGGCTTGCATGGGCGAGACTACAGAGGCTGAGGCCTTTTACAGCAGCAAGGAGGGCAAGCTGATAAACTGTTTTAAAAAAATGCCCTCAAAAAAGATCTGAATTGAATCTTCACATGTCGGTTGAAGGAGCTTGTGATGATATGCATGCTGTACAGTATTTATGTGTTTGCCTGCCTGTGCTTCTGTCTCCTTGTGTGGCTTATGTGTTTTGCCTAACATCTATTGTCATAATGATGTGTGATTATTAAGGGAGCAGGGTTTCACAGCAGGGAAAAAAAAAAGGGGCTGAGCCTACAACAGGTTGGGCCTCCCTTTGTGTCTTTGTTTGAACACTCAGCAAATACATATTCATGCTCTCAATATGTACACAATAGCACGCATTTGTTTATAATCTTTGTTTATTTGGGTTGCATACATTAGCAAATTCACATCGTTTGCTGTTCAAATACAAACTGGGGTAAAAGGTAGCAGCAAAGGGAAGCTTCCTGCAGAAGGAGGTGGACAGTCTCCAGGAGCTGATGCCTTGTTATTTCAGTAGTATCCCTGGGAGGGGTTAAGCTCCTGCAGCAGGCTAGCTATTAGGCTAAATCAGGGTGCGTTGTGTTCTGTGTGGGCTGAAAAGACAAGTTCTGACCATTAGCGTACCTGTGCCTTGTTCCGGGGGGACAAAAGTGCACAAGAGTTTTTCTTCCAATTTGTGGGTGTAATAATGATATACAACATATAACTCGGTGCTTAATCCACCCTTTGTCAGTTCATTTTGATATTTTGCTGTTTATCGGCTCCAAATAAAATATCCCCCATTTGTGGCTCTTAAAACTAAATAGAAGCTTGAACGCAGTGTATTGGCTCCAGTAAAGTGCCTCGACCCCCCTTCACTGGCTCCGTGCATCGGCTCGTTTCCGACACTAGATGGCTGTCTGTGCTGTGTGTGCTTTGTGTCGACACCAGTGCAGCCTCTCCAGCTGCTTTTATTGGCCTTCCAAATGCAAGGCTGAGCAGAGGATTTTTGTTAATAATGCTTTGAGACACTCGGGTTACGAAAACACACAGTTACACAGACACGACGCCCAACTTAATGTTTTGATGTTTTGAATTTGCCAGCCCTTCATTTTTTTATGAAGTCATGAACAATGGATTAAATACTGTCATCACAGAAGTCAGGAACGAATGCACACACGCCGAGGTGAAAGAGCACTCGAGTGTATTTAAAAATAAACTCTATGCAATGTCAATTTGAATATATATTCTACACATCTTGGTATTTTTGTGGTTCAGGAAAGACTTCAACCAAAATGACAGTTTTCAAAACAAGTCAAGGGTAATATTGATGTCAAAAGAAACCACTAAACACATTATTTATCACTCCGGTTATTGTATAATTATTCTGACTGCAGTGCCGTTTGTGTATCCTCAGTCTGTGCTTTGTATAAGAGGCTATTTGTAGTTTCATTATGTGCAGTAAACGCGACCACATAGAGCACTTGGTTATATTGACTTTGAAGATTGCCTTTCTTCTTTCTTCTTCAGAGGCCGTCCGTCTCTTCAGCCTGAAGCTCCCAAACCGCACAGCCGGCCAGTTCATGGTGGCCTTTTATTATGATGTCAGCACTTTGCTTAAAGAGCATTCAATATCTCTTGGACGACCGTTGGTGGAACATCAATAGGAAAATACAGGCACGCACTGGATGGCTATTCTTCAAAGCCGGTCAGTTCATTTGCTCATTGATTTATTGGTAGCTGACAGTGTAATGGAATTAAGAAGCAGTGATTATCACAACTGAACAGGTTGTTTGTTTTTCCTTCAGCTGTGCTGCGGACAACACGGACCGTGTATAGGTGAACAAGTACACATGCTTACACACAAACAGACCTACAACAGCATGGAATCACTTTCTATTGAATTATTTGAACCTAATGAGGAAGGTCTCAATGTGCAAGGTACATTATTTGATTCCTTAATGGACACGGCTGAAAGTAGGTCCATTGGCTAAAATCTCAGGCATACAAAGAGCATGGAAGGAGCAAGAAAAACGAATGAAAAAAAGCATCTCAAATGAGAAGGCTATTAGTCTCTGCCTGATTTGCTGGTCATCTAGAAAATGAGGAGAGCTTCGTAAGACAGTTGTACCAAAATCACCCACATAAATCAGTGAGTGATTACTTCAGGAACATGGAGTTATTGGGTGCTAACACTGTTGTGCACACACTTTAACTGTATTAACACTCTTTATAGCGAGCAACAGCTTTTAACAGAAGTCTTATGTAAGCTCAAACTGTAGTTTGCATTAGCAACAGCTGCAACCACAGCAGGAAACCCAAAAATGAGATGCATTCAACTGGTGTTGGTTTCAACTTGCTGTCACAATGAAGCTAAAATCAAAACTCCTCGAGATCTGACAAAGTTTGATAATAATTATAGAATGTTTGTTTGTGTGTCTGTGTCTGTGGAAAAGGTGTGCAATCATATCTCATCTTCTCCATCTACTACTGCGTCTCCGTCTTTGTAATTCATGCAAAATGAAATGAAAACCTTCTTTGCAATATGCAGATTTCTTTATGCAAAACAGCATTACCTATGGTGCGCGGACGGCAGCTAATGCCTTTGATCAGTCTCTCTGACATTCTCTAACTACTGAGAAGAAAAGAACTTAAAAATTGTAAAGGCTCTTAATTGAAGTGAACATAAAAGAAGATACATGGTGTTAATTGGTATACGCTAAGAATAATCCAGACCTTGGAGACCACTGTCCCTTACCGGCCCCCCTGCCAAAGTGTCAGGATTTACATCTTTAATTCAAGATTTCCCCACATTAATTACCTCGCAGGCAGCAAAATCTCTTCATTTTAAAGTATAATAAACATCCAAATAGCCCCCACCCTCTTCATCCATAATTATAAATTTTGGTTAGCGTGCAAAAAAACGAGTCTCCTGTTCTTAAGGAGGTTGTAAGGGGGGTAGGGGTTAGCGGATGTGGTCTAGTAAGACTTTATATTTAGTTAATGCATAATTGAAATGCACTATCTTGAGGAGGAAAAAAAAATACCTTCATTCATATTGAGGTATAACAGGAAAATGTAATAAAGATATACAAAAAGATGAAGAATGAAAGACAACAGTATGCTGAGAACACTGGAGAAATGCGTCATTTTCCTTCTTGTGTTACAGCACATTTAAGGAAATGCAGCATATTTGGCATGGTATGATATTGGCATCACAACTAATTTTTGTGTGTGTGTCTGTGTGTGCGCGCACGTGTGTCTGTGTGTGTCTTTTGTGCTGAACTAAAGCAATTTGAACACTGGGCTCCAATATGACCTTTGATTATGAGAGGAATACAGCTATGCTCATATCTCAGGCCTCTCTGTTTCCTCTCAGCATGATGAATGGGACACCCAGAGCTGCAGGACAGAACAAGCATTTCAGAATCCAGGGTAACACACACACACACACACACACACACACACACACACACACACACACACACACTATTGTACAATTGTGGGGACCCAAATCGTTCTTCTAGGGACCCCAAATCCCCCCAAAACCATAATTATGAGAAAAATTGTTACATTTCCAGAGTGTAATCACTTAATTACATGTTTGAAGGGGACGATAAAAGAAGGCATGTAGTAACCATGGATGCAGCTCAAAGAAGTCTACATAAAATGCATGCATGTGTCCCCAGAAGGTTATGAAAACCCATGTGTGTAATCAAT